>APFE030782871.1:77938-96885 GCA_000404065.3 Pinus taeda
AGACATGTCTGAATTTCTGAGAGAGAGGCTTTGCTGATTTGGAATGTGTCATTAGAAGTAGATTGTATTAGAGTTTTCAAAAACTCTAATACTTCACCAATTTGATCCATTTTCCGAAAAAAAATGCAGTGCCTTAATGATACTTTGAGTTCCTCAGAAAGCTAAAAGATTCTTGGAAAGATATTTCAAGCTTCAAAAATCCATTTTTTTCACAATATTCAAACAAGAATTATACTGCTTCATTGAGTTTCAGTTTTCATAACAAGTGGGTACATGGCCTGTTGTAGGTGTATTCTTTAAAACATATGATGGCACCAAAACCCAACTTTCAACTAGTTTATGATATGATGCACAAACACAATCCGATGTTTAAAAAAAATACAAAGCATTAAAGACATAACATCAGCCTGGAGACATGTGACCAATGGACTAATAAGTATGCCAAGAGTGACAAGCCTCTTACTCTGCTACAGAAATCCGCACCACTAATTCGACAATGGTTCCTGCACCAACAATAGAAGTCATTATCGATTGGGAGTGAAGAAAAACTCAGTGAGAGTTTCTGTCAAACACTTGTTGGCATACTGCAGTCTTATGCATTTGGAAGACCTTCAGCTCTGGCCTGCTTATTCACAGTCAATAGCAGAGAAAATGCCCAGCTTAGCTTCTGGGAATTAGCACAAATTCTGGTCATAAATTTATCTCTGCATGGTGACTGAATTTTGATCCAACTGATTTCTATTAGTTCAGGAAATAAACTACTCTGTCCACAGCCTCCTTAAATGACAATTTCGGCTCCCTTTTGGCACATAAATTTTGGCTTTTATATCCTGCAAATCAGACATATAATTCATCTTCCTTCAGGACAGAGATAAGTTTCGATCTTCCTGCACCATAGTTGCTTCAATACCCTACTCAGGCTTCTTACACTTCTGCAATTAAAATCCTCTAGAAGTCGACCTCTTATTCCTCCATCTTTCAGACTATGTCACAACTACAGCAAGGCCATAGGGATACGCTTGACTGGAGGTGTGAATGCACAATTAACCAAATGATTTGAAACTCATACTTCAACTACTGGAATGGATTACACGGTTCTACTCAGCTGATACCACGGCTCTCAGCTGATGCCCATCATATATTATATATCACAGCCTTTCCAAAAGGGCAATGCACTTATCCAAAATTCAACATAATATGGCAAGGAATTTAATATGGCATTCAATACTATTTACCAATGCATATAATGGCTTCAACACAAAAAACAACTTACAAAACAAATATATGTATGCACAGTCATGCAACGGACGGTCTCCTTATATATGAGCCACAACCTCGAGCATCATTATCCTGCTATCCTCCTACACAAGAGCAGAACAACCAACCTCGACTCTCTTCCCTTTGACTTCTACTAGTTCCAATAAACCTAACATCCAGTTCCACCACCCAGGTGGGCCATTAATCTGCGAATCTCCAGTGCTACTGCTTGGTATATCGACATTATACATACCATTGTGTCGATCCAAATTGCAGCAACAGATACATGACCAGATTAATTTACCAAGGCTAATTTCAATCCACCATTGAACTATCCAAATGAATTTCAATGGAAACGCTAAGCTCTGAAATGTTGTGCGAGTACCTGAAGCTGGCTCCCATCATCCATGTAAATGAGTGAAGTGAAGTTTTATATTGACATAACAGAGTTAGTTTCAAGTTTCAACTGACTGGACTAGCTCTACTCAGAAGATTAGCCTTATCCTGGTTACACCCTCTATCCATCTGAAGCAACAGCCTTGACAAAACAAAGTTTTGAATTACCCTAAACCTTATAGTTTGATTGCAAAACTCTTACGGGTTATGAACCAGGAAGAGCAAGAATGGGAGGGATCTCTTATCCCCTAGTCACACAAGGGAGAGCGCCCCAACCATTTCAAAATTGAACCATAACGCAAACCTGGAGTAAAATAACGTAACTGAGATATACCAGACAGAGCCTCCAGCTTCAATGCACCAACGTTCAATCCTTCACACTCTTTCACGCATAGATTTGGTACACGTGGGTTATGGATGGCAGGATGTCAGGCCATCATTCAACGTTTCAATAGTGGGTTTGCAGCAGAGGCAGCGCTGGAAAGGCAACGTGTTATGGACAGAGACGAGTTTACAGAGAATATGAAACGGTTTTGAATTGTATTCAACTGAACAGGGCGCAGGAATTATAAATAGAATATGTCAGGGCAGCGCAGGTGTGGCAGAACGCAGGTATGGCGGAAAAAATTAATGGAGCGTTACAGGTAATGAAGACTAGGCCAGCACTATTCAAGGCAACTCAGATCAGTTTCTCAGGGAAAACAGGCCACACATCATGGCTCTGATACCATGTTAAACACACATGGGGAGTGAGAAAGATAGGAAAAGATAAAACATGCAATTCAATTTTTATTCACAAATGATACATATTTATAGTACATGTCGTGACCATTGGGATTCACATCCCAAGGTCCCTTGGACTGTTTAGTCTCTTTAGCTTCCACACTAACCCATTTAGGATTAGGTGTCCAACATAAGGGAAATGTGTTAAGGCAAGAAAAGTCTATTTCTTGTACTTAGGTGAAAGCATAAGGCTCCTATAGCTGAG
Source organism: Pinus taeda (assembly GCA_000404065.3). Lineage (NCBI taxonomy): Eukaryota > Viridiplantae > Streptophyta > Pinopsida > Pinales > Pinaceae > Pinus > Pinus taeda. Next base: position 80,580 of record APFE030782871.1, read on the forward strand.
TGCACGGAGACGTTGGTAAGTCAGTAGCTGAGTGCACATGCCCTTGCAGGTGAGGGCATAGGGCAGAAAGCGTCTGTAACTAAATTCTAAATCTAATAAAGGTTGTTTTGGATTGAATCTATTACATTTGTGCCTTGTTTCTTATTTTCTTTTAAGTTTACTCATCTTTGCTCAATGATATGTTTTCTATGAATTAAATTTTACTCACTGCGTGAAACTGTGGGACCTATAATATTTACGCATGATAAAATTAATTAACTACCTTCACGAAGTATTAGAGAGATATTCGGTAACTAACTCTTCGAAAACGGGTAGATTTGCGTGAAGGCAGATCTATGGATATGATTTATTGCCTGAAAGGAGTGAATCTATACCTTTTAAGAAAGTTAAGTACGATCGTGTGACTTCGTGAAGATATGAATGTCATTTCGATAAATTTGCAGTCATTAATAGTCATAATGAATATATTTGAGCGAAGGAAGATCTTAGTTATAGATCCTGGAGAATACCATCACACAGACCTCTGGATGCAGAAACTTAGTTCTAGCATCCCCAATACTGCTATGGTTGATAGTGCAACATGTGTTATGCAGGTTATTTTTGAAAGTGCCAGCTATTAGGGTTTTGATAGTTGGCATGAATAAATTTGAACCTTGGTCAAACCCCTTTAAGCCAACACCCTTACCAAAATTAACTATCATGCAACTTTCCCGACAAAACCCAATTTTGAGCCATCGATTTGCATCATTCAATAACAATCGTCAAATCAGTGGAAAGGCAAGGATCACTAGATGGGGTAATGTAGCGCATGTCAATTGGTGTAGGGGTTAGTGGGGTGTGACAGGGATGTCGTTTCTGCAAGAGCCTACTCATGGAAATAGATTTTAAAGATAAAAAATACATGTATACCTTGAATGGCCTATGAGCCCAACTGCCAAGTGGGAAAATAATGAGTTTTCGCATGGCAGTTAAATGAGGTGGAAGAGTGAGTGGGCCTATCATTGAGAGGACATATCTTTCAATTCAAAGGTTAGATTGAGGTGAAATTTTATATCACTGGATTTGTCTCAATGAGGTGAATGCAATGGTGATGGTCGTTGTAAATCTTGAGAAGTATGGAAAAGTTAAAAAAAATATACCCCATTCTTACAATGTTATAGTGAAGATTGTGTTGGCACAATGACCACGGTTTACTTAGGGTATGGGGTAAGGAGTGTTGTTACAGAGTCGTATCAGAGCATCCAAGTTCAACACTAGGATCAGATGCGCTAATCATAAGCAGGAATTTACAACCCATCTTTGGGCTATATTGTGAGCAAATAATAGTAAAAACTCCCTACGTGAGAGGGATTCATAATGATGTTTAGAAAATTAATAAAAAAATTCTTAGGTGCTAAAATTTGGTTCTAAATCATTATGATGTGCATTATTCATGCATTTACATTCTGTTATAGATATGTGGCATGGTTGATTATATGATTTCTTTGGCACATGTCCACTGTTGATCGTATGGTGATCCTTTGGATGCCTGGTATAATATGTATGTGAGTATTAATGTGATGGAAGGAACCTTCAAAAACCTCCCTGTGTTGTTAAAATGTTGTATTGATGCACATGATAGCTAATTGAGACATGTACATGTGAATGCTAGGACAAAGTTGTGATTTTTTGTGCTACATGGCATGGTTACTATTATTGAGTGTGTGTATATAAATGTCTCAAGGAATTAGAGATATGACTTTGTGCATATTTTAGGAGGACAAGTGAATGATAATGACTTGGTCGTAGGTATTTGTTATAGAATTAAGGATTGTGGCTAGCTATTGAATAGTTTCATGAAAGTGCTATAATGCATCTATGTCAACATGAAAATTACAAGTATGATAAATGTTAATATAACATGATATTTTTCTAGCTGATGCTTTGAAGTTGGAGATTCCATGGATGTTGTTGACCATAATAAGAGGGTCAAATTATTATTGTATTTAAAAGCTTTATTAAAAAAAATAGTGTGGCCTTGGTAGAGACGATGATTTTAACTAGTATCTTATGTTTGGGTCAAAGATTGAACTCTAGTTTTTCTTCGACATGATGATGATTATGAACAATATCATTTCATTGCCAAATTTTCAAAATAATTTATATATATAATACCTAGTGATTTGGTTTATGATATGTCACTAATGATAATTTTCAACCATAGGATTCCACACTTCTCCTAACCTAGTAAATATGCCAATTGGCATATGTGTTGTGAGATTATTTTATGAGCTAATAGCTTATTGTATATGTCAACACACAGTAGGACTCAGTGGCAATGGAAGGAAACATGTATTTTGGCATTGCACAATAGTATATAGACCAATTCTATTGAGAATGGGGATGGATATTCCTCCCAGAGATGAGAACATTCATAACTATGGAGGCTAATATAAAAGACATGGAAGGTAGGCTAAAGATCTAAAGGGAAAAACTTAGAAAACTCACCAAGAAACAACAAAATTGGCTAAGTGGAATGTTGAGTTGCAAAGAACATACCTATTTGAATCCTCTAAAATAAGGGATGGTAAATGAAGGAAAATGCTTCATGGGGATGAGAAGGAGGGGAAGATAATATCTTGTTGGTGTTGTGAGAAGAGCATCATAAAATGGATTATCCCCATGGGAAGAGAAGGGGAGAAGACACACCCGACAATCCACAGGGACACATAAGAACAATAAAGGACACTGAGGTGGCAGAGGGGAAAATGCCTCTCTCTCTCTCTCTCTCTCTCTATATATATATATATATATTGAAAATATTCCCTTTGAACGTTTCTGGAACATAATACATAAAGGTTGCTACTACGCTTATAAAGAAGCGTTCAACTAATTTGATTTATAAGTGTGGATTCGTAAAATTGTATGATGGCCAAAAGTGCCATGAATGGTAGACTTGTGGATATTGAATTGATTTTGGGGATTGTATATTTTATGCTTATGCGCTATCGCTTAATTTACCAACTTCTTGGTTTGATATCATTTTGTTTTAGACTTGTGCATGGTAATGCGGGTTTTTGGTTTTTATTGTCATGTTGGTTTTAGGTCTTGGTTATAATGATGATTTTGCTCATGTTTACGATGCTATTTTACTTGTTTTTTCAGTGATTTTTGTTAGATGTCCATTTCTTCCTCTTGTATTGGCTTTCAGTTCTCGAATTTTGAATTGCATGTTTGGGGAAATCTTGGAATAAGGAGGGTGTAGTTGCAGGGCCATAAAATCTTGAAAAAAATTGGGAAACATTTGATACACGTGAAGTAAATCATGTTGATTAAAGTTCCAGGTAGAATTGAAAGTTATTGGGCAATGGGCATGAAGAAAAGAACAAGTAAGAGTGAAAACAATAGTAGCATGAAGAGGCTATATAATGTATGATGGCTTGAATTAGGGAGTGATTTAAACCCTAGACTTATTTGGCATAAGTTAATGTTTTTTTTTTCCATGATTAAGTAACAAAACAACCTAATGGTCTAGTTGAGTTCATGAGAATAATGGAAAAAGATATGTAAGGCTAGGAAAGTGGCAAGAAGGGAGCTTTCTAACACTTGATTATACTTGCACATGCATTTATATGTTGAATACATGATTATGTTGATGGACACCTATATCTTGCATACCTAATTATGTTGATGCATCCATGATTATACAGATGGATAACGGTGTATTACACACATGCTCGTTCTAATCGATATATATGTTTATATCTATCAAAATGCCATTTCTTCTAAGAAGGATGTCAAGGGTGATTTGAAAGAAAGCATAATTGCTCAAAAACTTTACTTGATGATATCAATGGAACGAAATGATTCCCACTGTGATAAGGAATTTATTGGGAAGAAAATATATTTTTCCTATTGTATAATCATGTGAACATATCTCTTACATGGCTCCCATGTCAAGGTTAAGAATACTTGAAAAACAAATGGATTAGTGTGGCTAGTTGAATCACATGGAGACAAGTTGGTCTCTAAGTTATTGTGATATCTTTTAATGTGATATGTTCATTGTATATGTGTTTGTTGTACGTGTGCATGTGTCATGCATGGGAATGGGATAAATTTCCATTACGTGTGTTGTGTCATACTATGTGTATAAGTGTGTGTTAATGAAATATGTTCAGGTAAGGTTGGTATGGGACTCTTTGGATCTTGTGTTGTGTTTATGTGTTTAAGACATATAGGTATGGGATTTCCTCGTCCTGTGCATTGTGTAAGTATGAAGTGTTATGTGTGAGTTAGTGAGGGATTGTGTTTGCAGCAAATAGGCATGAGATTGTTTGGGGCCTTGTATTGAGTAGTGCCACACATAGGTAGGTATCAGACTACCTAGGGCTACATAGGTGTAAAATACACCTATATCCTTGTCGATAGAAGACTACTAGGTTTAGTAGAACCCAAAATCATAGAATCATGTATATATATATATATATATTATATATATATATATATATATATATATTATATATATATATATATATATATGTATACATATATATATCTATATACATATATATATATATATATATATATATATATATATATATATATACATATATATATCTATATACATACATACATTTAAAGGCATTGACAGTCATTCCTAAAGCTTCGGCAAACAAATCAAGCAAGCTCTTGAAGGTGGAGGCTTCTTGGGCGAAGGGATGACCAAACATCATAGTGTCATCCATAAATTGCTGGTGGGTGTGAGCCGGGGTTTCATGAACGGAAATGCCAAAGAGTTGATGCGAATGTAGGGCATGAATGATCAAACAACCCAACCCCTCTTCCATGAGAACAAAGAGAAACGTGGACAGGGGGTCGCCCTGATGAATGCCATGAGAGGGGGAGAAGCGATGAGAAGGGATACCATTAACCAGGATGGGGACAAATTAAGAGGAGACCAGGCTCATGGCCCATCTTATCCAAGGAGAGTTGAAACCAAAAGTTCCTAGCATCTGTTGAATGAAATTCTAGTTAAGTTTGTCAAAAGCTTTTGATAAATTAATCTTAAGGAGCGTACCTGTATTTTTAGTTTGCTTAAGAGAATGCATGATCGCATGAGTGAGAATGATGGCATCAAGGATTTGTCGCCCCTCACATAACTAGTTTGCTCAGGAGAAATGAGAAAAGGAAGCAGTGGCTTTAACCTGTTGGCAATAACTTTGGAGATAATCTTGTATATGACATTGTAGAGGGCGATGGGGTGAAATTTGTCGGGTTTGGCTACTTGGTCCTCCTTGGGAATCAGGGTTATGAAAGTGGCATTAAGAGATGGGAGAATCCAATGCATCGATCTAGACTCCTCCACTAATTGCCAGATATCATCTTTGATCAAATCCCAGAAATGATGGAAGAAGTTCGATGTGAAGCCATCGGGACCTGGAGCTTTACATTCCTTGTTTTGGAGGACAGCCTATTCAACTTCCATAAGAGTGATAGGGCAAAGAAGAAGTTGATTGTGCTCCTCCGTGATTAGCTTTGGTATGTGTTGCAGGATTTTGTTAATTGTTGGTCGCATGTCTAGCTGGTCTTCCTACACCACCGATTTGAGATGAGAGACCAATTCAGCTTCTATGGCTTGATGCTACTCGAGTCTTTATCCTATTGAGCTAAGGAGAAAGTTGATATTATTACACATCTTGCATTGAATGGTAGAACGGTGGAAAAATTTAGTGTTCCGTTCCCCTTCTTTTAACCATCTGACCTGGGATTTTTGTTTCCAGAGAATCTCTTCTTGCTGCCTTCTTTCCTCCAACTGATTGAGGATGTTTTTCTCTTTTGGGTCAGAAGCTTCATTGTGGCCTTGTTGGATGATGCGAAGCTGTAGCTCCACCATTTCTTGTTGCAAGAGCCTTTGCTGTTGGAAGATGTTGCCAAAGGTGGAATGGTTCCAAATTTTAATGGGGGCTTTGAGATCTTTGAGGTGCTGCTGGAACTGGAACATCTTGGAACTAGGGGGAGGAATGAAAGATCTCCATGTGGTGTGAACCATTTCCTTGAAGCTTGGGTGGGTGAGCCAGAAACTCTCAAATCAAAAGGGTCTTTTGATGCGGTCCCCTAGTCTAGACCATTGCAGAGAGATAGGCTGGTGGTCTGACCCTAAAAAAGGCAGGAGTGTGACTTGGAAATCGCCTCCAATAAAGAAGAGTAGGAACAATCTAAGTAGGAAGGAAGTAGGGGTGACACTAAAATGACTCCTTTCAGGCTGTTAAAGTGCTAAAGGGAGACAACATCTAGACCAAGGAAGGATAAAAAATCAGACAGGTAGTCACATCCAGATCAACTGATCCTCACTAAAGGGGACTTAGATGAGATTGGGGATAAGGTATGAGATACCACAATGGAACCATGGCAACAGTTCAAACAAGAGTATATGCAGACATTGGGTAGTATCCTGAAGGATATGCACGACTTGTAGATTTAGACAAGGAGAATTCAAGCGAGCGTTGGTGATCTAGAATTTCCACAGAATAAAGAATTAAAGTTATTATAGACTCACGTGCATGGATGTGCCTATGTTAATTTATGCAATGGATCAATAAGATTACTAGAATACATAGACATTAAGGTAGTTAGATAAAACATAACAGTCAAACATGTAATACAACAAGTTTAATAAGGAGTTCACCCAATGCTCCTGGGCTATGTCTCCTGGTCTAGCTTTCAGTGGTGACCTCTCTATTATGTTTTCAAAGAAGAGTTTATTCACAACAGTGAGCTCAATTTCAGTCTCACTCAACAGATATGAATCACTAGGATTGGAGTATAAAGATACTCATTACTAGTACTTGACCTCTACTGGTCACAGTAGTATGAGCCCAATATGAAACTCATACATGATAGGCCTATGCCAAGGAGCTCACTTGAACCTCTCAAGCTTTCTCTGGAGTGCACAGACTCTCTGACTCTCTCTAGCTCTATCTGGCTCGAAGCTACCTCTAGGTCAGCTGAACTTCTTCTCTTTTTTCTTTGCTCTTAGCTTTTTGCATCTAATTAACTCCTCTCTTTGTTGTCTCTATGTGTTCTTTGCTTCTGTCACTTCATGGCTTCAAAGCCAGTCTGCTTTCTGTAAATTTGTCTCTGCTTCCCAGCGTTCTGGTTTTCCTTCCTCTATCCATTTCAACTCCGTTGTTCTGTGTCATCATCACTGTGTAGCACTTCAGAAGGAGGTGGCCACTTATTTCCTAATGAACTGAGTGTGTAAGATTCCTTGAATCGTTTTTGAATGGCCATTATTTCCATGTCCTTCAAGATCACCCGTGAAACACGAATCTTTTGCCAACTCATCATCCATGTCAGACTTCAAATCCCATGTAATCTTGATCTATAACCTTATCAAACATGGTCATTTATCGAGACATGCCTCTGCCATTGATTTGGGCCCCTAAGATCCTACGGTCATCGTTCATATCAGGCGAGTAAGTAGCGTGACATTTACCTATCCGATGTGAGTGGTTTTCTCTCTCTTCCGCTAGACGCATGTCACTCAATGTCTGGAATCGAGTGGGAATCGGTAAAAACTGCTTACGGCCTCAAAGCCTTCGATATATTGCGTGTTTTGTGGAATCCACAGAACCAAATTAATTACCTTTCCACATTTCATAGCTATTTTGGGTCCAGGCATTTCAGGTCTTTCCTTCATTGAGGGAAATGCCCTGTGATATGGGACTAGCACTTTTAGCACTAGAGCTAATCACGTATTAGAATCCACCGCCATTTCCTGAATTAGCCTCTGGGCTTGCCAATTTGTGCCAGTGCACGTTACCATGGGCCAATAGTCTGCACACTCGAGCAAGGGTCCCTGTTGCTCTACGCTGATCACAATTGTAACTGTCACAAGGATTCCTTCTGATAGCTTGATATTTCTAAGACTTGAATATTTTTGGCATAATTTGAAAGAGTTTATGAAAACTTAGAGAGTGTTTAGGATCCAATTTAGATCACGACCTTCCCACTGAAAAAGCTTTTGGACAACCAAAAGTTTATTTTCAAGCATCAATCAAGTGACTGTATAGATTCCTTACTTGCCCAATTTCTATCCATTTCACGCTTTTTGGTTTTGAACATTTTAGTCTAATCCTGAGGTATTCAGCATCCCCTCTGGGTGTAGTTCTCACCTTCCTATCTAGAACTGTATCTTCCTACAACTAATTAAGATATTTAGGCAACAGATCATCAATAGAAGGAAATTGACTCTCCTCTTTGGGATGTTCAATTAATGAAGGTTCAAACAGTCTCAAGTTGTCTGCATTAACAAAAGAGTAGATGTGCATGTAAGCTGGTAAACTAAGGTGAAAAGAATTCTCACCAATTTTCTCAAGTATCTTGAAAGTTTCATACCTTATTGGCTTTAGCTTCTTACCTGCACCTTGCATTTTGTCTTTGCTGATATACAGCCAAAATTGATCACCGACTTGGAAACTCTGCTCCATCTGATCCTTGTCATCCCTTGCCTTGTACATGGCTTGGCTCTTTTCGAGCTGTTCCTATACTACCTTCAATGAACTTGGTTGCCTTGTCCAGATCACTATGTCCGTCAACCGCTATGTCTTTACCAAAGACAAAATCCAAGGAAGACCTTGGTGTGAAACCAAAATAGGTCTAAAAAGGAGATCTCTCTGTAGAAGAATGTTTAGCTCAGTTGTAAGCATGTTGCACATAACATAAATGTTCATCGCAAATCCTGGGATGCTTGCTGCAATAGCCTCTGAGCAACAGGATCATTGTCTTGTTGGCCACTTCTATTTGGTCATCTATTTGCCAATGAAAAGTTCTGCTCTTCTTCAGCTTGGTGTCCATCAATTCCCACAAACTTGACCAAAATTTACCATCAAATCGGGTATCTCAATCGGATATAATGGAATCAGTAATCCAAAATGAAACCATACATACTGGAAGAACAACTTGGCAATTTGTTCAGCTATAATCTATTCATTACAAGGTATCAAAATACACATTTTGTTGAACCTATCCACAATAACATATAAATGGTCATAACCTTTCCGAGATTTAGGTAGTCCTCCAGCAAATTGCATGGAAACACTTTCCCAAGGACAAGAAGGAACTGGTAGTGGGGTGTACAAACCTAGTTTCCAATTGCTGGGCTTGCTTTTAGCACACATGGTACACCCTCTTACATATCTAGAAACTGTCTTATTCATTTTTGGCCAATAACAAAATCTTTGTAGCTATGCAACTGTTTTACTTACACCAAAGTGACCTAATATTAGAGAAGTGTGTGCCTCTCGAATTATCTTTACTCTTTCAGTTTGTGGAATGCATAGCTTCCCATTATGATACAAGAGTTGGTCCTTAACATGATAATCCAATTCTTCTACTTGTTTGCCATGACTTAAAGTTGCATATACATCTTTAAAATCAATATCTTGAGCACATTGTTCAATGTAGCTTTCATGCAATACTGAATTATGCTTAAGTATAGTGGATGCATTTATGATTGGTCTAGACAACATATCTGCAACTTTATTGTGTATGCCCTTTTTATACCTAATGACTAAATGAAACTGTTGTAGAAAACCCATCCATCTATAATGTCTTGATTGTTGCAACTTAGTTTGGGAGTGTAAATATTGAAGTGCTTGATGATCAGTATGTATAATTGTCTCTTTTCCCATTAAATAATGTTTCCATTTTTTCACAATTTGTACTAATGCATACAATTCTTTATCATATGTGGGATAGTTAACTACTGCATAATTAAATTTCTCAAAATGATAACATATGGGTTTACCATGCTGCATCAACACTGCTCCCGTGGCATAGTCATTGGCATCTATTTCAATCTCAAATGGTCTTTGAAGATCGAGCAGTGCTAGTACTGGTGTTGTACTAATCTTTTCTTACAAGGTTCCGAAGGCTTTCTGCTATTTGCTTCCCCACTAAAACACCTTGTTCAATCCTATTAAAGCATGTAAGGGAGTTGCAATTAAGGAAAGGTTATAAATATACTTTCTCCAATACTGTGTTTCTCCTAAGAAGCTTCTAACATCTATAGTAGATTTGGGCTACGGCTAGTTTACAATGACTGCAACCTTAGAGGGATATATTTTCAATTCACCACCCCCTACAATATGACCCAAATAATTCAAAGATGTTTTGCTAAATTCACATTTTGTGAGCTTAACATAAAGTTTTTCTCTTTTCAAAACATCTAGAGTCTTCTTAACATGCTTTAAATGTTCTTCCCATCTTTTACTGAATATAAGAATTTCATCCAAATATACAATGACAAAATCATCAAGAAAAGGACTGAGTACATCATTCATTACTCTCATGAAAGTAGCAAGAGCATTAGTTAAGCCAAAAGGCATAATCAACCACTTATACAATCGCTGCTTTGTTTTGAAACCAGTCTTCCATGCATCTTGCTCTACTACTCTAACCTGATGATAGCCACTATGCGAGGAAGGGAATAACAATTTTTTATCGTTATCTTATTCAGTGCTTGGTAATCAATGCACATTCTCCACGAGCCATCTTTCTTTCTCACCAAAAGAATTGGAGACCCACATGGTGATGTGTTAGGTATGATGAACACCTACTTGAGCAGCTCCTGTACCTGCTTCTTGATTTTTGCATTCTGTAAAGCGGACAACCTGTAGATTCGAATGTTAGGCAATGGAGCATCTTGTTGTAAATTAATATCATGTACTACTTCCTTTTTGGGTGGCAGACCTTGACGTTCTTGAAACAATATATCATATTTTGAAACAAATTCTTCTTACTCAGCTTGGTGTTTAGCATCACATCCCTCAAACACATTGGTTTTATCACTTATCTTTTCCTTTACAACCATCAATAAAAATTGTTTGCTTGAATTTACAATTTGTTTCATCTGCCCTGAATTTATGAGAGTATAATTATTTTTGAGTTCATGAGCTCTTATAATATATTTGATTCCATCTTTAACAAGTTGATACTTGTTCTTATCTCTATAGGAAATAGCTTTTCTATCATACAAGTAAAGACTTCCTATTAAAACAATTCCACATATATCCAAATGAACTATATCTAACTCAACCTCATCTACAAATGCCAACGCAAAAGAAAACCTAAGTTTACATTGTCTAGTCACTTGTTGTTGTGCTTTATCACATAACCAACCTAATGGATATGGCTTCTCGTGAGGTGTGGTTAGTAATCCCAACTTCTTTACAATTGCTTCAAAAATTAAATTTACTTGTGATCCACTATCAAGCAAAGTATGAACCTTTTGTTGCTTGAAAACAAATCGAATATGAAAAAGCTCATGCCTTTTCCTCTCATTTTCTTCATTATCAACAGATTGTACAGAATTACTAGCAGATGCTTCAAAATTTTTACCTTTTATACCTATGGCTATGATTGTTGTTTCATCTCCTGAGTCTAACCCCAAATCCTTTTGAATAGCTACAACAATCTTCTTCTTCTTGCCCTCGAACTTATTGGGTTTTAGCTCTAGATGAATGATCCAGCAGTGTTCATCATCATGCCCATCCTTCTTATAATGAGTGCATGAAAAATTGGTCTTTTGTACAGTATTGGCCTTCCTCTCTTTCCATTTATGTTTTCTTTTCTCCTTATTCTTCCTTGCAGTGGGTTTGGATGATCCCCCAACTTATAGGTTCCCATTCTTACCTCTAGCATCTAGATGCGTAGACTAGACGGATACCTCATCTATGCTAGTGGGATTAAACATCATGACAGTGTGCCTCATGTAGCTGTGTAGACCACGTATATACTTCAACAAAGTTTCAGGCGAGTCTAAAGAAATTCCTAGAATCAAAGCTACTTTCCTAGATTCTTGGGTGTAACCTTGTACACTTTTCCCTTTCAATTGGTGAAGAGTCTGCCAGCTCATCATGGCTTGTTGCATATAAGCTAGTGGATAGAATTGCTTTTTAATTGTAGAAACAAATTCACTCTAGATAGAAAGAATCTTACCATGTTTCTTCATGTCAGCTTATGTCCTTCCTTCCCACCATACCAAGGTAGTGACCCCAAGGCATAGGCTGGCCAGCTAAATCTTACTCTTGTTTGAATCAATGCTCTACAATCTACAATAAACATCGATCTATCTGATCCCATTATCCAACTTCTTTGCATTCAAATCTCCATCATATATCAGAAAATCAAACTTAACATCTAATTTAATCAAATATGCTTTCTTTTTATTTTTAGGGCTATTAGGAGGTGTGGGAAGTTTTTCTTGTTTCCATTTGCCTTTAGAGTGGACATGGAGGAGAAATTCTTCTTCTCCTTTATCTTGTCTGGAGTTTGATGAATCTTCAGCTTTACGTCTCTTATATTCTCCATACATTTCTTCCACCATGGCTTTCATGGTAGGGAAACCATCCATGAACTGCGAGTCTAATTCCAAGGGGTTTTCTTCTGACATTTTCCTCTTGCAGTGGACTCTTCCAATTTCAGGGTTAGCTTCAACCAACTCGCCTTCTACTAGTTTAAGCTATGATCTAGTTAGCATTCAACAAAAAAATCCAGCACAAGCTTGTCTAACCTTAGTACCCTAGAGGTCTGATTCCACTTGATCTGGAATTTATCCAGGACAAAGAATTAAAGGTATTACAGACTCATGTGCATTGATGTGCCTATGTTACTTTATGCGATGGATCAATAACATTGCTATAATACATAGACACTAGGCGAGTTAGAGAAAACATAACAGTCAAACATGTAATACAAGAAGTTTAATAAGAAGTTCACCCAATGCTCATGGGCTACATCTCTTGGTCCAGCTTTCAGTGGTGGCCTCTCTATTATGTTTTGAAAGTAGAGTTTTTGTACAACAGTGAACTAAATTTGAGTCTCACTCAACAGATATGAATGAGTAGGATTGGAGTACATAGACTCCCCTTACTAGTACTTGACCTATGCTGGTCACAGTAGTATGAGCCCAAACTGAAACTCATACATGATAGACCTATGCGGAGGAGCTCTCTTGAGCCTCTCAAGCTTTCTCTAGAGTGAGTAGACTCTTTGACTCTCTCTGGCTTTGTATGGCTTGACGCTGCCTTCAGGTCAACTCGACTTCTTCTCTCTGTTCTCTGATCTTAGCTTTCTACGTCTAACTAACTCCTCTCTATGTTGTCTCTGTGTGTTCTCTGATTTTGTTAGTCATGGCTTTAAAGCCAGTCTGCTTTCTATTGGTTCGAAACTGCTTCCTGGTGTTCTGGTTTTCTTACCTCTGTCCATTCGAACTCCCCTATTCTGCATCATCATCACTGTGTAACACGTCACAGGGAGGTGGCCACCTGTTTCCTAATGAACTGAGTGTGTCAGATTCCTTGAATCACTTTTGAATGGCCATTATTTCTACTTGCTTCAGGATCACCTGCGAAACACGAATCATTTTCCAACTAATTGTGCATGTCGGACTTCAAATTCCATGTAATCTTTCTTTATAAGCTTGTCAAATGTAGTCATTTATTGAGACGTGCCTTCATCGTTAATTCGGGCCCCCAGATCCTATGGTCATCATTCATATCGGGTAGGTAAGTAGCATGATGTTTACCCATCCTATGTGAGCAGTTTTCTCTCTCTTCCACCAAATTTGTGTCACTCAATGTGTGGCATCAGGTGCGACTTGGTCAAAATTGCTTACACCTTGAGGCATTCTGATATCTTGCCAGTTTTGTGAAATGCACAGAACCAAAGTAATTACTTTTCCGTATTTCATAGCTATTTCAGGTTCAGGCAGTTCGAGGCTTTCCTTCACTTAGGGGGATTCCCTGCAATACATGATTAGCACTTTAGCACTAATTGCATATCAGAAACCACCCCTATTTCTTGAATTAGCCTCTGGTTTTTCCAATTTGTGTCAGCACGCTTTACCATGGGCCAATGGTTTGCGCGCTCGACCGAGGGTCCTCGTTGCTCCGTGTTCATCACAATTGCAATTATCACGAGGATTCCTTCTGATAGCTTGATCTTTCTAAGACTTGAATCCTTTTGGCATAATTTGAAAGAGTTTATGAAAACTTAGAGAGTGTTTAGGATCCAATTCGGATCAGTTGGACAAGTGAGCCTCCAACAAGTTAGTGTGAACGTCATGGAACCATAATTTACTCTGGACCTCAAAGTCATTTCCTTTCCAGAAGGAACATTGCATGCAGAGTCCAAGGAAGACAATGCCTAGCTTGAAAAGATCAAATTACTGGGTATGAATTTAGCTGCCCTGCGATTTCAGACCCTCCACATGCTTCATCAGTGGGTCTTATATGAGCTTCAAATCAAAGAACAACATGCACTATCAATGATTAGTGAATTTAAGATGAACAATTAACATATATTTGTCGAGAAGGTTCAGGCTCCTAAGGAAGAAAAAGAGCTCTCAATGTGAAGCCAGAGCATAGGAGCCACATGTCACAAGGGTGTAATTTAGTACTAGAGCTACACATTCCAAAGGATGTGGGCGCGTTAGCAATAATCGAAAAATTGGATGTTGCAGTATGACAATCCAAAGAAGAGGTAGGCCAAGTTACTTTTGATTTTGAGATAAATATCTTAGACCTAAAATTGAAAATGCAGCCAACCACTCTTCCAGAGGTTAGGGAGTAGCGCAGTGCAACCATCAAGGGACATATGACTACCCTGGATAATGCAATAATAAGATACAATTCTATCGTTGAGAATGCAAATGGAGTGATGGACCACTTTATAGGAGGACTCTAACTTGTAGTGATTGGGTATAGAGGCTAGAGAGGCATAGAACAAATTTGATGAGATCAGGGTGACTTCGCACGGTTTGGTGCCAATCCAGTGCTTCAAATGCTAATAGGAAATGAAGGTACTATAGGAACATGTTGAGGGTTTGTAGCACAAGGAACATGTTTTGATGGCTTGACTTCAGCCATGGATAGAGGAAGCAATCTAGGTTAATCTAGCTATCCAAGAGAACCTAAAAACTTTCTAGCAGGCACAGAGGACTATGCGCATTGCGATGGAGGGGCCAACTAAAGAGAAGCTAGTTCAAAAAGTGTAATAAGTTGTCATGCAGAGCATAACAAAACTTAAATTCTTGAAGATTGAGTTTAATAATATCTGCCACAAAGTGGAGAAGCCAATTGAGTGACTTGAGGGTGAGTCACCATATTTGTGTTGGGGCCCTGTTGGGATAGGGTCCCTAGCTAAATTTTTGATATTTATGTCAATTTTTGTAATAAGTTTTGTTAATGAATGTAAATACTTCATTAAACATGGAAGCAGAGCACGAAGTTAAGTGTCAAAGGGGCTTTAACCCCTTGTATGGGTAGGTGATACGTTAATTTTGAGACTCAACCATGGTTCGTCGGCCATGGTATTATAATGAAAAGGCTATATATAGTTGAGCCATAGTGAGTCTAAGTATGACATTTTTTGATAGAGAATCGTTATAAGGGAAATGTGTTAAGGCAAGAAAAGTCTATTTCTTGTACTTAGGTGAAAGCATAAGGCTCCTATAGCTGAGTGCACGGAGACCTTGGTAAGTCAGTAGCTGAGTGCACGTGCCCTTGCAGGTGAGGGCATAGGGCAGAAAGAGTCTGTAACTAAATTATAAATCTAATAAAGGTTGCTTTGGATTGAATCTATTACATTTGTGCCTTGTTTCTTATTTTTGTTTAAGTTTATTCATCTTTGCTCAATGATATGTTTTCTATGAATTAAATTTTACTCTCTGCGTGAAACTGTGGGACCTATAATATTTATGCATGATAAAATTAATTAACTACCTTCACGAAGTATTAGAGAGATATTTTGTAACTAACTCTTCGAAAACGGGTAGATTTGCATGAAGGTAGATTTACGGATATGATTTATTGCCTGATAGGAGTGAATCTATACCTTTTAAGAAAGTTAAGTACGATCGTGTGACTTCGCGAATATCTGAATGTCATTTCGATAAATTTGCAGTTGTTAATAGTCATAATGAATATATTTGAGCGAAGGAAGATCTTAGTTATATATCCTCGAGAAGAGCATCACACAGACCTCTGGATGCAGAAACTTAGTTCTAGCATCCCCCAATACTGCTATGGTTGATAGTGCAACATGCGCTATGCGGGTTATTTTTGAAAGTGCCAGCTATTAGGGTTTTGATAGTTGGCATGAATAAATTTGAACCTTGGTAACACCCCTTTAAGCCAACACCCTTACCAAAATTAACTATCATGCAACTTTCCCGACAAAACCCAATTTCGAGCCATCGATTTGCATCATTCAATAACAATCGTCAAATCAGTGGAAAGGCAAGGATGACTAGATGGGGTAA
>APFE030782872.1:0-20405 GCA_000404065.3 Pinus taeda
TGATATTTTTTCTCCTGTTTCCAAGGTAACTTCTATTAGATTACTTTTATCTGTTGCTGCTGCTTTTGATTTTGAGGTGGAACAGATGGATGTGAAGACAACATTTCTTCACGGGGATTTTGAAGAGGAAATATACATGAAGCAACCTAAAGGCTTTACTGTGAAGGGTAAGAAAGAACTGGTATTCAAGTTAAAGAAGTCTCTGTATGGGTTAAAACAATCACCAAGGATGTGGTATCATAAATTTGATACATTTATACTGGGACTTGGCTTCACAAGAAGCAAAGTAGATCACTGTGTGTATTTTAAATTAATTGGCGCCCGTGTTATTTATCTAGTCTTGTATGTGGATGATATGTTGCTGGTTGGAAATGACAAAGAAATTATCCAGGATTTGAAGACCCAATTGTCCTCCAAATTCGAAATGAAAGATATCGGTGCTGCAAAATATATTTTGGGCATGGAAATTAAAAGAGATCGGGCAAAGAGGAAGCTCTGGTTAAACCAGAGGAAGTATGTCGAGACAATACTGCAGAGGTTTAATATGCAGGATAGTAAACCGGTGAAGGTTCCTATTCCTGTAGGTGTGAGGTTATCTGCTGAACAGTGTCCCAAGACACAAGAAGAGGAAGAGGACATGTCCCGTGTTCCATATGCAAGTGCAGTCGGTAGCTTGATGTATGCAATGGTCTGTACTAGACCAGACATTGCACATGCAGTGGGAGTATTGAGCAGGTTAATGTCAAAACCAGGGAAGGAGCACTGGACAACAGTGAAGCGGGTTTTCAGGTATTTGCGTGGCACTAGTGATTATGGTTTGTGCTACCAAGGAAGACCAGGATTGGACAGAGTGTTGGATATTCGTGGCTTTGTTGATGCAGACTGGGCTGGAGATCTGGATCAGAGAAGATCTACAAGTGGGTATGTGTTTAACCTATTTGGAGGTGCAGTCAGTTGGATGAGTAAGAAACAATCTGTAGTGGCCCTATCAACTACAGAGGCAGAATACATGGCAGCCACTCATGCAAGCAAGGAAGCAGTTTGGTTGCAGAGATTGTGTTCAAGTATGGGGTTAGTACAGGGAGCTATAAGGATAGACTCTAACAGCCAAAGTGCAATTTTCTTGGCAAAGAACCCTGCTTATCATTCAAAGACAAAAGCACATTGATGTTCAGTATCACTTTGTGAGGGATATGATAGAAGACAAAAAGGTGTTGTTGGTAAAGGTGGACACTTTGAAGAATACTGCAGATGCACTGACAAAATCTGTTAGCTCTGAGAAGTTCTCTTGGTTGGTGTAGAGAAACAATGGGTGTTTCAGGGCTGGAAAAATGACTAAGCTCTCCTGTGGCCCCCTGTGGAAAGAAAACAACAAGTGGGATATTGTTGGGTTGTGTTATATTCTTTCCACGACTAACCTACGTAGTGAATTGGGGGGTTAGAGGGGCGGCGGAGCCCCCCCTGCGTTGTGCCGATTGTGCAGCGGGGGGGCGGCAACCCCTTGGGTGAACCTACCTATGGTTTTCGGTCCATGGTTTTGGACGCGATGGTTTTCGGTCCATGGTTTTGGACGCGATGGTATTGGATGCTTCGGCATGTATAAATATGTATTGTAACATGGAAAGGAACATAATGAAAAATCAAGCTGGTAGTCCCGATTTTGGGATCAAGTGGGAAATCTCTATGTATATGTGTTTTATGTGTTATGCTCTCGCATCGTTTATTTCCTTTGTTTTAGAATTCGTATGCAGCTAATTTCTGTATAGGGTTAAAACCTACAGAGCCTCCTATAGAAAACACAATTTTTGAAAAGGAAGCACAGTGGGGTGAAAGAAATGCCAAAAATGATGGAGAAAAGTGTGGAGAAGATGAGATGGGTGCTGGTATGAATTTCAGGGTCCCCTTGGCACCTTCTTCGACTCCCTGTAGTCCTCCTGCAAACCAGTAATGCAACAAAAAATCATTTTCTTTCTCCTTTTTCTTTTTTCTCTTTTTTTTTGAAAACGACTAGGGCACCTCAGAGAGTTTTTCACCCTAATTTCCTACCCTGGGCACCTCCAAGGGAGTTTTTCACCCAGGGATCTTATTTTTCTCTCTCTTTTTTTTTGTCATCACTGGGCCACCTCAAAAGAGGTTTTCAACCCAATGATGGGATTCAAGTGCCTCATGGAGGTTTTCACTTGAGTCCTTATTATTTTTTGGATTTATTTTCTTCAGTGAGTAGATGAAGTGGAAGCTGAGACATGCTCTACTACCATCACTGTTTTATTCAAATATTCAATAAATTCTCGCTTGGAGAGGGGTTTCTTGTAAACTTTCAACTAATGTCCATTGAAAAGCATGGGGATGGCTTCATCATCAATGGTTCTGGTCAGAACTGAACCATTGTCATTGCATTTCTCCATAGTGTAGGGTCCCAGCCATCTTGTCCTCAGCTTGCCTTTGAAATCTTTGTATCTTGAATCATAGAGTAGTTCCGAATTTCCCTCTTGGAATTTCTTCTCCTTGATATTTTTTCATGCTATATCTTTCTCTGAAGTTGAACTACCTCTGTATGGAGAAGGGCTTGCAATCTGTATTCATCCAATCCATTGAGCTAAGGTAATCTCTCCTTCTATGCATGGTTGACGTCTAGGTCCAACTGAGCTACCATCCTTAGTGTATTGAACTCAAATTCTATTGACAGCAAAGCCTTCTTCCCATAGACCAATTTATAGGGTGTGAACCCTGTGGTGGTCTTCCATGTGTGTTGTAGGCCCAAGTGGCCTCAACTAATCTGTTCACCCAATCTTTTTTGTTGTTGCTCACTACCTTGGTCAGGATCCCTTCTAATGCTCTGTTAGTGACCTCCACTTGCCCATTGGCTTGTGGATGGTAAGGGGTGGAAGTCCTGTGCTTGATTTTATGATGTGTGAGTAGGTCTTCAATCAAATTTTAAGTGAACTGACTGCCTTGATCTATGACCAAATCTCTTGGATACCTGAAGTTGTAGAATATGTTTTCTCTCAAAAACTCAGCTAGTTTTTCCTCTGTCACTGCTTTCATTGCTTTTGTCTCTGTCCACTTTGTTAAGTAATCGGTGCATACAATAATGTATTGTTTCTTCTTTGAAGGAGGTTGATAGGACCCACAAAGTCCATGCCCCACTTCTCAAATGGCTCAAAGGTCACTTGAGCTTGCATGGGCATCTCATCCTTTGGAGTAGGTTTCCCCATCCTTTGACACCGATCACACTAGCTGGTATATTTTCTAACATCCTGATGAAGAGTGGGCCAGTAGTACCATGCTTGCAATATCTTGAAGGAAATTCTTTTTGCTGCAAAATGACCTCCACAAGGCCCATCATGACAGGTCAAGAGGATGTCAAAGACTTCCTCCTCCTTGACACATCTTCTCAATATCTAATCTGGGAAAAGTTTGAAGATGTTTCCCCCAATCCAGGTGAAAGGGGAACTTTTCCTTACTATATTGCTCTTCTCTTTTGAGGACCGGTGTGGTGGGAACTATGCTGAAACCAAGTAGTATGCTATATCAAAAAACCACGGAGAGAATACTGAGATAGCAAATAGATGTTCATATGGCATTTGGTCATCCATCATTCCTTCTTCACCTGCAGGTAAATTTACTCTAGACAAAAAGTCAACAACAACATTTTCTTTACCAGGCTTATCAATAATGGTCAAATCAAACTGTTGCAGTAAAAGCAACCATCTAATAATGCGAGCATTTACATCTGGGTTGTTCATTAAATATCTAATTGCAACATGATCAGTGTGCACAAAGGTTTGATAGCCTGTGATATAATGTCTGAATTTGTTTAAGGAATGTACGACAACTAGGAGTTCCTTTTCAGTTACTATATAATTTAACTCTGACTTTGACAAGTTTTTGTTTATAAAGTATATGGCATAAGGTAACTTTTCATCAATTTGTCCTAAGGCTGTCCCTATTGCTTTGTTTGAGGCATCTATGTGAACGTGGAAAGATAGGGCCCATTTTGGGCCTCTAAGAATTGGGGCAGTCACTAACTTGCTCTTCAAGGTATCAAGGGCTTCTTGACAGTTTTCTGACCATATGAACTCAACATATTTGCCTAAGAGGCCAAACAAATGAGAGGAAATCTTTAATGAATCTCCTGTAATACCCAGCTAAGCCTATGAAACTTCTAACATCTCTCAACTTTTGAGGAGGTGGGACCCTTGGGATGATGGCAATTTTGTTGGCGTCCACCTACAGTCCTTGCTGAGATATTGCATGACCTAACACTGTCCCTTTAGTCATAAAAAATTCATATTTTTTCCGGACTGAGGGATAGGTTCATCTCAATACACTTGCCTAGAAATTTTCCTAGGTTAGATAAAGCTTCTTGAAAGGCAAAACGATAAGGAGTAAAGTCATCCATGTATATCTCTACTGCATCATGAACTAATTTAGAAAATATACTCAATACTGCTCTTCGGAAAGTGCTGGAGCATTTCACAAACCAAAAGGAAGGACCCAGTATGCAAAAGTACCCTAAGGACAAGTGAAAGTGGTCTTATCTTAGTCTTTTGGGCTGATTTGAATTTGATTGTACCTGCTAAACCCATCTAGGAAGGAGAAAAACTTTTTCCCTGCCAAAACATCTAACACTTGATCTATGAAAGGTAAAGGAGAATGGTCCTTTTTAGTGGCTTTGTTCAATTCCCAATAGTTGACACGGATTCTCCACTTACCATTTTTCTTTGGCACTAGCACCAAAGGAGAGACCCATTCACTGTCAGAGATGGGATAGATGAATCCTGCATCAAGCAATTTCTGCAGTTCTTCCTTAACAATATCTTTAAGTGTTGGATTCATCCTCCTTTGAGTCTGTCTGACTGGTTTTCAATCTTCCTTGATGTATATATGATGAGTACATACTGAAGGGTGCACTCCTTTCATCTCCTTATAACTCTAGGTGAAGGCATCTAGATGTTTTCTCAGTAGGCTGCACAGTTCCTTCTCCTGGGAAGTGGATAGGGATGGATTGATTTTCAAGGTTCTTTCTAGGTCGAACTCTATATTCTTAACACAAAGCGAAGTGGAGTCAGCCACACAGAGATCAGTTAAGGGGTTGTTTTGGGTTTCTCTTACTATGTTCTCTAATGGTGATATACTAGGAGGTGGGTTGTGAATCAAATTTTCAATCATATCATCCTCATCTTGCTGTTTCCCCCCATGGCAATTTCTATTGCACAAAGCCATGCAGAATAAACTTCATCCTCATCTTCCTCCTCCAACCAGAGAGGTAGATCATGTTCTAGCAAGGGTTGGGTAGGAGGATATAGGATTAACTACTTGGACATGTGCCCATTATTTATGGTCATGTTCCCAGCTCGACAGCTAATGTAGGCATCAACTGTAGCCAACCAGGGTCTTCCCAGAATGAGAGGATACCCAGTGAGCTTTGCCTTTGGCTGGAGAACTAAGAAATCAACAAGGTACTCCCAAGAATCAATGGAGAGCATCACATCTTCCATAATCCCCTCAGGGGTCATGGTGGAGTGGTATGCTAGTTGTAGCACGGTCGTGGTCTTCCTCAAGGAGCCCTGGAGGTTAAATTTGAGCATTGTGTCCTTTGTCAGCACATTAATGGCAACTCCCAGATCAATCAAGGTATGTGGGATCATGGTGCCATTGATGTGGACATCAACTACTGGGCTTCTAGGGTCCAGATATTTTGGACACATTACCTACCCTAACATCAATTCAGACAATTGTCCTATGGCATTGATGGTCGGGGGATCTCTCTTGCACCTTCTTGGATGCCTAAAGCACTTCTCTTTGATCAACCTATTGTAGATAGGCACATCTTTTATGGCTAGGAGAAGAGGTATCTTCACACATAAATGTTTCAATTCTCCCAGGAGTTCAGTTTCTTCTGGGGTAGGCTGGACTGTCATGGATAGTCTCTCAGGAAAGGGTGGAATTGCTTTAGGTTCACTTTCCTCTTTATCTTCCCCAACCTCCCTGGGTGAAGGCTGGCTATCTGGGAGAAATTTCCCAGATCGCAAGTTAATTTCCTGAATCTTCGCAGCATAAGTTGGGCATGATGGTTCCCCACTATACACTTGTTGAGCCTGTCTGTTGTTCGGGTTTGAACTTGGCTATGTAGGCATTTGGGGTTGCTTTGGTGGAGCAGGAGGTAACGGTTGCGGTTGGGCATGTGGTGGAGGTTGGCTATCTAGGAGAGCTTTCCCAGATCACAAGTTAATTTCCTAAATCTCCACAGCATAAGTTGTGCATGATGGTTCCCCATTATACACTTGCTGAGCCTGTTTTTTGTTCGAGTTCGGATTTGGCTGGGTAGGCATTTGGGGTTGCTTTGGTGGAGCAGAAGGTCACGGTTGTGGTTGGGTAGGTGGTGGAGGCAAAAGAGTAGGAAGAGATTTGTATTGGGGCCTCCACCCCTGATGAGATGCATTCCACTAAGGTTGTGGCCGAGCATAGGATTGAAATGAATGGGTGGCTGGTCGGGCATGATATTGAGATGTGAAGGACCAAGGAGGAGGCGTGGACCAGGAAGGATGAGCAGGAGGGCCCCAAGAAGGTATGGTAGTGACTTGGTTGGAGTTTTAGTATGCTTGAGATGTCCCTTACATCCCTTGCTGGTATGGTATAAGTCCATGCGGCCTTCTTTGGTTTATGTAATAGTGCTGTTCAGTGACTCCCTAAGCCCATTGATATACAACTTTAAGTCTGGGCAAGGAAGGACACTTATCTGTAGAATGATTCTCTTCACAGACTGAACAAACTTCTATATAGTTTAATGGGCATTCATTCCTAGGATGCCTCCTTGTGCATCTAGGGCAAAAAATGGCCAAAGTCCTCTCTGCTTCCTCTTGTTTCATTATGATATGTAAGGTATCCATTTGCATGGAAAGAGTCTGCAGCATCTCATTATTGAAGTCTTCCAGCATGTTTCCAATTTCTCCTTTAATGGATGAGTTAGAGGAAGAGGTATTGGCTATGGGTTGACTCCCCCTACCTTTCTTTCTGGCTGCTCTAGAAAGGTTTCTAAAAACAGTCTTTATGTCCTCATAGGATTGTTGGTAGATGTCTCCCCCAGCTAGTAGATGGAGGATGTCTAAAATATCTTCCCGAATTCCCCTGAGCAGGACCAGCTTCAGAGACTCAGGGTCAAGTGTACACCTGGCCCTTTTGTAACTGAGCTAGAACCTCTCTTCATAGTCTTCCAGGGACTCATCACTTCCTATGGTCATTCAAAAAATTTCTTTTTTAGCAAATTTTTACCTACAATAGTCTCGATACTTGTTGTTAAAGGCCCATTTGAGCCCAATTTGTGATGCTATTGCTAGGTAATCCCATGGACCAACGCAATGATGCATCCTTGAGAGTAGAAGGGAACAATTTCAACTTTTTCTCATCTTCTTCATAGTCATAGGTTCGACAGATGACAACAAACTCGAACAAAAAGGTGTCAGGATCTTCTGTAGTCAGAAAATGGAAATGAGGTAGGGTGGAAGGGCTTATATTCTTCATTTTGATGTCCCCATTGGTCTCTCGAATGGGAAAGGTACCCTCTATTTTCTCTCCATTCCCCCTAGCATTTCTATTTTCAACGATTGGCTCCAAAGGAATGTTTTCTTCTTCTTCTTCCCCTATAGGTTCTTCAAATATGTCTTGTTGTTCACTTAAGGGTTCTTCTTGATCGTAGCCGCCGAAGAAGAGAGAAGGCTAGCTGTGTGAAGTAGTGGGGGTGTTGGGCAAAAAATTTCCTAAGTTATCTCTATTCCTACGAGGCATGAAAGGAAATATTTTTTTGGTTGGTTCTTGTTTCTTTTTCCTCACACTGATAGTACCTGCATAAACTAAAATTATGATTGAACAAAACAAATAGCAACTAACTGAAATGAACTTGTTGAAATGAATTTTTCTGAATTGAAGAGGAAAGCAAGGAAATGTAGAATTGAAGGAAAATAAATGACTAGTCTACTCTTGCCGAAATGAAATTTGCAAAATTAAAAAGGAAAGTAAGGAAATGCAGAACTGAAGGAAAAGAAAGGATTAGTCTACTTTTGCTGAAATAAACTATTAGCAGAATGTTGCAATAGAAAATAGAATAAAGCAGTAATCACATAATATTATGACGCTTCCCCAAAAATGGTGCCAAAAAGTGGTGAGCGCCGGTATTGCAGAAATGATGCTGCAACTCTTGGGCTACCTACTTTTCTCTTATCAACCTGGTAGTTCGTAAAAAACTTGGAAGCATCGGTGCTATATGCACAAGTACTAGTTCTCACTGCAGGTTGTCACTTGGTCAACTAGCGCAAGATCACTAGGAGCTCAAACCAACTTCTATGGATTCCAGAAGAAGCTCTATATGTGATGAAAGGAAAGGAAGATTACTCTATAGATGCTATTCTAACTGTAGAAAGGAGAAGGACTGAAATGTAAAGAAAACCTAGTAAACCCTAATTAACCAACTAATTCTACGTTTGCAGAAAGAACTATGAAAACCATGAAAGGAATTCCATTACCTACCAAAGGAAGTAAAAAACATATAACTAAGCTATTTCTAGAAGTAAATAAGGAAAAAACATATTTTTGGATTTTTATGTGAATTTGACATGCATGTAATTTATTGTGTGTGAATGTGGCAGCGAATAGGTGGTGTTGAAGGGCGGTCTTGGGACTTGAGAAGATGTAGGATGGTGTGGATGGGTCCTACGAGGTCTCAGGTGGCCTTTTGGAGGATTTTCACACACTCAGCCTTTAAAAGAAAGCCTACATGAAAATCTACAGGATGACACTAGAAATGTATAGCAGGAAAATAGGGAATCTACAGAAGGCCTACAAGAGGAGGCCGAGAGCAGTTTTCATTGTTTTGAAGGTGTGAGAGTGGGTGGAAAATGTGGATGAAGGTTGGAATGAGGTGTTAGGGCACTTAGAGTCTACCATGAATCACTAGGAGAGAGAAAGATGATTTGGTTTTCTTAAGAAGAGAGGAAGAAGTTCTATGGAAAAGTGTAGGAAACTAGGGCAGAATTGAGGTGAGATTTGGGAGACCTATAGGGCATGGATCGGATGGAGGGTGTGATTGCTGATAAGCTGGCCTAGTGCTGGAACAGATCTGCTATATAGAAACAAAGAGTCAACCAAGGAAATCAAGCAACAAGTGAAATGAATGCATTTAGGAAAAATAGAGTTTTGCATAAAAATGGTCTAAACTATGATCTATGAAAGGAAATGCTGAGAAATGCTATAGGAAAGGAAAGAATGAAAGAAGACTATTGAAAATCAAGAAGTGAGCATGATGAAGAAGATCTAAAGCAAAGAAAAACTAGACTATTAACCTACTAAAAAGCTACAAACACTAGAAGTCCTATGAAGGAGGAAAATCTGTATTTTTGGGGCAATAAGAGGGTCTTTGCCTCAAATCATGGTCCCTAAGGGAGGAATATAGGCCAAGGCACTATTGCTAGCCTTTTGAGTCTTTGTTGATCACTATTTAACCTGATATAGAAAGCAAAAATGGAAGCAAACTACTGAATCATCAAAAACAACCTATTCTTAACCATAAAAGAAATACATCTAATAGCAACCTAATTTACAAACTGAAATAAAACATACAAATACAAGTAAGGAGGAGCTTGTCTACTTGGATTGGGCCCTAATCCAAGAGATTCAACCCTCCGAGGTAATTCAGTGCTAGCTCAAAAAGGATTCCATCTTTATTATCAAAATAGTAGCAAGATTCCATCAGTCATCCTCCACTTGCTCGATTGCCTTCTAGTGCATGATTCGACTGCTTGTATTCCAAGCTAAATGGAGGGGAATTCGAAGTGAGGAGTAATAAATGAGGGGGATTCTCTCCTATAAGTCCTCTCCTTTGTCCACTTCGAGTTATTTCTACCATTTTTCCATTGGATCCTTGAATTTGACCTCGAAACTCATCTAATCTGCATTAAATACATGCTAGACAACATGGCACAATAACTAAATCAACTCACTCTATAAGCATAAATATAATCAGAACATCATACAATAATCTAAGAGAATGATTAATTTGACTAGGTTAGGAGGTAAATGAGCCCATATAATTACCCATTTATGAGGCTCATCACTTAAGATTATATAGGTTAGTACAAAATCCTTCGGCCTTCCTCTGGGCATTTGGTTGGGGGTGAGCCTTCCAAAAGTCTGAGACCATCCTGAGATAATCAGGATCCTTTAACCAGGTCAAGTTAAACTTAAAAGGAGCTCTAGGCTTATTGAATGAGCCTACCACTTCTAGATATACAGGGGAGTGATCCGAAATTCCCTTGATTCCCACCCATTATCTATAATTGGTGAGAGAGTTAAGCAGGTCTTCATGGATGAGATACCTGTCTAGTCTCCTCCCTAGAGTTGCATCTTTGGCTCGTCTGTTGTGCCAAGTTGGAATCTTCTTGTTCATAGGAACATTAATAAAACCATTTTTCTCCAAGAGAATGCCCATCTGATCTGAGGGTGGTTCCAGTTGCAAGTGGTGTCCCTAGGACTCTTCATGTCCAATGGAAAAATTAAGATCTCCCCCTAAGATAGAGGATTGGTTGATTAGGGGATTATCAAGGAACTGATTCCAGAAGCCAATCTATTTTGATTAGGAGCATAAATGTTCACAATTCGGAGATGTTTTCCTAATTCGGCCAAGATATTATCCATACCAAGGATGCCCTGATCGCCAAACCCCCAGATCGCCCAACAACATCCAGGGCTTGAAAGTGGCACCCTGGCATGATAGCTACAAGGGTCTTAACAATCTGTTCAGAGTAATCTAGGGTTTCCTGAAGAAATATAATGTCACAGGGCTCACAACTCAAGAGTCTCTTGAGGGATAATTTTTTAGAGGGACTAGCTAAACCCCTATAGTTGAAGGAGAGCCACGTCATCGAGGAACAAAGCCAAGGGTGTTTGGTGCTCTAAGTACCATTTCAATGGTGTTCTAACAGACCCAGGCAACATCAACCATGAAAATTTTAATGGCTTTGGACATCTTGGAAGGCCTCCCCTGGCAGGGTCTATGCTCAGTAGTAGGGGGTGTGATACCTAACCCAAGTATAACATGATTAGTCAGGTGGTAGGAATGGAGGTTGTAGCCATGAGAGCCCAAAGCAAAAGGTGAAATAGGATGGAGTAGATGTCCTTGGCCAAGGACAACCAGTGGGGTGGTGGAAAAGATAGGGGACGAGAGTTCAAGTGCACAAGTAATGGGAGATGCAACCAAACGAGTAGAAGATGCAGATGAAGTCATAGAGACAATAAAATGATTAAAATTCAGAGTAGCGAATAAGAAAGGAGAAACAATACCCAATGTAGGAGAAACCTCCGCAGCAAGTCGAGATCTAGTCTTAGGAGGGGATGAAGGCAGAACCTGGGAGGCATTGGATGGCTGAACAATGATCCCAGCCACATCCTTTGGATGATCTGGACCTGTGGGCTGCTCATCCACAATCGGGTCTTCCATCTAACGGTGTTTCATTTCCTTAGTAACATCTAGAGTAGTAGGCAAAACAAGAGGGCAATATTTGAGGAGATATTCGACCTTATGGCATCGTCGACAACTAAATGGAATGCCTTCATAATCAAGGTTTTGTCAACAAGAGAAATGCCACCAGTGTAGGGTTATCTTTTCCTCCGGGCCTTCTCTGGTATCCAAATGTACAAGGATACGAGCCATAGTCATGACCCCCATCGTTTCATATGATTGATCATGTTCCAAGTAGGTACCCATGTGTCTCCAATGCGCTTGAAAACAATAGGAGTCTAGTATTGCATCAGAAGGCCTGGTAAACATACCCGAAACATCTCGGCTCCCAATTTTTCCCTCTCAAGATCGAACAAGGGATCCCATCTTTTCAGCAAAACATGTGCTAATTCGATATGCCAGAAACGAGATAGTATCAAGTCTGTGTACTCCTCCCTATGGAAGTGAAGGTCAAACCAACCTTGCGCTAGCACCCGTATGATGGGAAATTCTTTATGTAAAGAGCCCCAAATCTCCAAGGTCCATAGACGAAGTTGTTCCACAGTATAGTGCTACCCACGAACTCAGCCCACCAAGACCTTCTTGGCCATATCAACCACTTCCCCCATTGATAGGTCTTCTCCTGAGTCTAGGTTGATGTCCTTGTCTACATCTTTGAAGTGCCTGCCTTTCTTAGGCTTACTAGATCAATGAGCCGTCGAATAGTCCCAAGTAGACCGCGAGTGCCCTGATTTACCATCTGGGGGGTGTATGGGGTTGATTTAGGGTTAGGGATTGGGAAGCTAAAGAATCCAGAGCAGATAGAAGTGCTAGGGTTTGGGCCACCAATATTTAGGGTACAACCGGAATGTGTAGGGTTTGGGAAGGTAGAAGACCCAGGAGGGGGGATGCCAGAGGAGGACAAGTTACAGGGCGGGGCAGAGATGTGGGGGAGATGGGGCAGCGACTCGTTGAAAGTGGGTGAAGGTTGTAGACAGGTACCAAGTAGATTTAGGGTCGCCAGATAAAGTGGTGGACAGTCCAAGCCAGAGCCATCTTCAATGATAAATGAGGGTGGAGGATGGGGCATAGATGGCCCGGGTCGGTCCAGTGCAGATTTTGAAGTTGACAGAGGTCGTAGAGATGCGGAAAAAGTACCAGAAGCCGACATGACATGATGGCAAGAACAGATGTCCTTATGGGGATTAGGGTCCTTAGAATAGTCCACTTCATATAGGTCCATTGCAACCGAGAGTAAACTATAAATGGTGATAACGACTGGCGAGAAATTCAAGAGGACCGCGAGAATGGAGGGCTCCAGGGAAATCGCAGGTTGATGGCAAGGTTGGACGGACAGAGCCTTTCGAGGCATAAGGGTTAGCCTAGACTGTCAGGTGCCAAACAACAGTGCCACAAGGAAGCCATGATCGCCTCCCTCCAAAGCTCCACTATGGTTTTCTAAAACCATAATAAGTATCTTCATAATACGTTAAATACTGAGTATTGATAATGTTAACATAACATTTACATCTAAAAGTATAATTTATACTCTTAGAATAAGTTAAAGAGGACTCCACATGCACATCTATAAGTATTAATATTGTTAACATAAGTTAAAGAATACTCAACATGCACATCTATAAGTTTTTATGAATATTTGGCACTTTCAATGTATTTGTATTTGTATGGGGAGAAAAAAACCTATTCATTGATAAAAGGAAAAGTCAAGAAAAATCAAAACTATTTTTTAAATCACACTTTAATAATAATATTATGAATTTGTTAATTAATAATCTAATAGAGAAATCAATTTCAATAATTCAAAAAATAATAATACATTTAAAGCAAATATTATAAAAAAAACAAAAAATTATAGTGAAAGTGTAGGTAATGTAGAAAAAAAAGTAGAGGTGGAAGGGAATTTTATGATCGCGGGAGAATCGAAGTGACTAGGGTTACAGTAGATAGTAGAGTTCGTCTCTAATGGAGAGTGGCAAGGGAGGGAGCTCGACTCCCTCCTACAAAGACGCTGTGGCCAGCAGAAGTAAATCACTGATTGGAAACAGTAAAGGCTATACGAATGACAGGAATAGGGATAATGAAAAAGAAACAGATGGGACCAAAACCAAGGAAAACAGCAGCACCAAGGACAAAGAGGAAGAAGACAAAAATCTGGGTTCAAGAGATAAAAAACAAAAGGACCTTGCAAAACAAAAGCAGAAATCACTCCTAGAGTAATATTAAATGATCCTACTCTGCAGGCGCAAAGGGAATACATGGGGACCTACGCCATTATCTGTAAATTCATGGGACTATGGCCCACTGAAAAGGCTTTATAGACGTGGATCAAGTATCATTGGAAACCCAAAGGAAGCATTGACCTACATCTTGGGTCAAAAGGATTCTTCACAATGGTGTTCTCAAACATCAAAGATAAAGACTGAATATTTGAAGGAGGACCCTACTTTTTTGTAGCAGCCGGTCTCTATATGAGGCCATGGAGGATGAAATTTGTCCCAGAGCGAGAGACCTTCTCTTCGGTTCCAGTGTGGGTAAGGCTCTATTCTCTACCTCTATATTATTGGCAATCTGAATCACTTGCTGCCATTAGTAATAAACTAGGATGCTTTGTCAAAGCTTTGGAAGCCACAAGAAGTGGAAAATATACCTCCTTTGCAAGGATATGTGTGGAAATGGACCTATCAGGAGCGCTTCCGGATGAATTAATCTTGGAAGTTTTTGATGAGGAATGGGTGCAGACAGTGGATTACGAGCATATCCCTTTCAGATGCCGAAGATGCCATGAACATGGACATCTGTTAAGAGACTGCCCTCTCAGTAAAGCAGATAACAAAGAAAAACTTAATACAATGAAGGACACATAAAGATTTCAGGAAGTGGCAAGTAGAGGGAATGGAGGAAAAAAGGGGCCAAAGAAACAACATAACAAGGGGCAGAAGGGTAGTCAAAACAAGTTTCAAGTGCTAGAAGAGACTGAAGAAATTACACAAGAGAACCAATATTAGGAGGAAGGTACTAAAGAAAAAGAAAAAGAAGAGAACAAAAACAAATCTCAAGATATGGATTCTCAAAAAGAGGCGATGAGAAGTGAAACAGAAATGGAGATGGACCAGGAAATGACCCAAAGTGAAATAGATCTGGAAGATCATGAACTACAAGAAATCCTCGACAGGGAAAACCTGGATCTGGAAGGATTCCTGATGCAGGGAACCAAAGGAGGAATAGATTCACTGCCTCAAGAAGAATGCAATAGAATACAACGGTTGTTTTTATGGAAAACTCAGGAATGAGGGCTGGAAAAAGGTAGAAACATCCACAAACAGGAGCACAAAGGGATGAAAACAATGAAATCAACTCCAGGATTAGCTACTAGAAATCTAGGAAAGAAGAGGGGCAGAAAAAGGAAAATGAGCTCTTGATGGAGTGTGGAAAGCTAATGATAGATTCGGTTAAGATGAAAGATCTAACCAATTACTCCTTTAATAATATTTAATTATGAAGTTCATATCTTGGAATATCAGAGGTCTAGGTAGTAAAAGAAAACAAAGAATGCTAAGTAACAGAATGAAACTAGCAATGCTGGACATAATCTTCATTCAAGAAACAAAATGCTCCATTCAGAAATTAAAACAAATCCATAACATATGGCTTAGTAAATTTGAGTTTCTAGAAGTTAAAGCAGAGAACACAGCTGGGGGCATTCTCACTCTATGGAACCCCCAAAAAGCTAGCATAATAGATTCATAAACATCGAGAAATTATTTAGCAGTTATCATTCAACCAGTGGGGGTATTGGACACCTTGGTTACAAATGTGTCTAGTCCTCAAAGAATAGATGAGAAACTCAGATTTCTTGACTCCATGGTAGATCTTAGAAGCAGACATGCAGAAATCCCTTGGGTCATTGGAGGAGATTTAAACATGATAAACTATCTTTTGGAAAAAAAAGGAGGTACCAGAATGCTAAGTAAAGATTCAGTAGTGTTCCAATCCTTCACAGAAGATATGAAAATGGTTTACTCTGAAATACACAACGGCCTTTTTACCTGGAATAACAAAAGAGGTGGTGATGCCCAGGTCGCCTCCAAGTTAGACAGATTTTTGATCTTCAAGGTGCTGATGCTCACAAATAAATAAATATTTGGAAGTTTTCTCCCCTTTGGAGGCTCTGATCACTGGCCGATTTAATTAGAAATCAAGGGGATAGATTCTCCCAGGAATAGACCTTTCATATTTGAGAATATCTGGCTCTCCCACCCAGATTTCATCAGCAACATTGAAAAATGGTGGTCCAAAGATCTGCAAATTCAGGGCACCAAAATGTTCCTCCTTCATAAAAGACTAAAGCACATAAAACTCAAACTCAAAGAATGGAACAAGAAAGATTTTGGTAATATTTTCGTAGACAAAAAATCAGTGGAAATTAAAAGGCAGGAACTAAACCAAGCATTGATCATAGATGGTTTTGATAGAGTCAAAAGTGAGCAAGCTGAAAAATACAACCAAGAATGGGAGAATTTATGCAAACAAGAAGAAATATTTTGGAGACAAAAATCTAGAGTTCAATGGATCAAAGAAGGTGAACGAAATACCAGATTTTTCCACAAATCCACCATAGCCAATAGAACACACAATAGAATCTCTTTGATATTGAATGAGAATGGGGAGCTTCAGACCTCTCATAAGAATATTTAAGCTGTGATGGTTCAACATTTTAGAGGCATCACAAAGGAAAATAATCTAAACAGAGAGCAACACATTAAGGAAATTACAAAAATATCCCTAGAATGGTGTCCAAAGAAGATAATTTCAACTTGAATAAACCAGTAACCAAAGAAGAAGTGAGTGAGGTAATCGAAGATATGTAGAATGGCAAAGCTCCAGGTCCAGACGGTTTTAATGTAGAGTTTTTCAAAGCCTACTGGAATGTTGTCAAACAAGATATTTTGGATGTTGTAGAGGACTCCAAAAGAATCAGGAGCATTCTGAAAGCCCTCAACACCTCCTTCATCTCCCTGATCCCCAAATAGGATTCATCCCTGACTCCTGAGAAGTTCAGACCCATTGCTTTATGCAATGTGGTGTACAAAATTATTTCCAAGATTTTGGCTAGCAGACTCAAACCTCTTCTCCCTTTAATTCCAGGGGAACAGTCTGGTTATGTCGAAGGAAGGCAAATCCTGGACAACATTATTCAGGCCCACGAGGTAGTTCATATGCTTACCAGCAAAAGGAAGGTTGGTATGATCATGTAATTAGACATTGCAAAAGCGTATGACAAGGTGAACTAGATTCACATCAAGAAGATCCTTACTGCTTTTGGGTTTGATCACAATTGGGTTAGATGGGTTTTGGCTATGGTTACTTCTTCCAGCTTTTCAATTCTAGTGAATGGCTCACCCTCAGAGATCTTTACTCCTTCCAGAGGCCTCAGGCAAGGAGACCCACTCTCTCCTTTTTTCTTTATCCTCATGATGGAAGGACTGGGACGATCCATTAAACATGCCAAAGTCTCAAGAAAGATCAAGGGCCTCCAATTAACGGAGAATGGTCAAGCAATGACCCATCAACAATTTATGGATGACACCATGCTGCAGGGTATCCCCATAGTAAAATAAGCTTCAACGTACAAACAAATGCTAATTGACTTTGCCTTGGCTTCAGGTATGGAAGTTAATCTCTCCAAATAATTTTTTTTTCTTAAATACTAACATTGTTGTTTAGAGGAATATTTCCAGAATTTTGGGCTTCCAAAGGGATTCCCTCCCTTCAAAGTATTTGGGAATTCCCCTTACAACTAAACCATTGCACAAAAGTATCTGGGAACCGGTGCTTAACAAGATGCAAGGCAAGGTAAAAAAATGAACTTTCAAATCGCTGAACCTTGCTAGTGGGTTGATTATGAAAAAGGTCGTTCTGCAATATATCCCTGTTTTCTTTTTATCAGCCCTTCCAGCTCCCAAAGGGGTCTTACAACAATTTAGGAACATCTAGAGAGAATTCCTTTGGGGTAAGGAGGAAACTAGGAAGAAATGGGCCTTAGTTTCTTGGGATAAAATTTGTAAACCCAAAAGTCATGGAGGCCTAGGCTTAGATGATCAGGAGATTCTGAGTAATTTTTTAGGAGCCAAACTCTGGTGGAGATGGGTAAAAGAACTAGGGGCTCAATGGGATAAAACCTGGAAAGAAAAATATGCAAGCTCTTGGCAAACACGTGATCTTATAAGAATGTCTGGAAACATAAAAGGCTCTTACATATGGAATAAAGCCTGGGAAAATAGAAACCTAGTACAAAACAACAATTTCTGGGAAATCAGAGCAGGAGACCTAGCTCTCTTCTGGGAAGACAAATGGAAACAAGAACCAATGTTGTTAAGAGAGGACTTTATAAGCCTCAAGCAGGAAATAGATTCCCAAGGATTTATAAATTTAAATATTTCTAGAATCTTCCTCATGACTCTGAAAAGTGGAGAAACTGGAGAAAAATAGATTGCAGAGGGGGCAAAATCATAAAAGAAAAAAAAGAAGAACTCTTGAGCATGTTAAAACAAAGGAAGATCTTGGTAACAGATGGGTATGATTAGTTAAGATGTGGCCATAATAAAGAAGGTATCTTCAATATTAAGGAAGCAAAAATAATTATCCTAAACCTAGATCCATGTGTTTCAACGAAGTCCTGGCAAAAACTTTGGAGCCACCAAGGATGGATGAAGATCAAGATTTTTATGTGGTTAGTTCATCACAAGAAAATACTAACTTGGGAAAACATTCAGAAGAGGGGGCTTATGGGGCACTCTAGATGTCAGTTATGTGAAGTTCAAGAGGAGACAATGGAGCATATTCTCAACAGCAACACCTACACCACCTGGCCGTGGGATTCCTTTGACACCATTTTTCAACAGACAAACATAGATAAGGGCAATATCATTAATACCTTGAACAAATGGAGAAAAAACTTTTCGGAGTATGAAATCCTTAACTTGGCCTGGACCTTTGTGCCAAGCTTCATTATCTGGAATGTTTAGAAAGAAAGGAATAAAAGAATTTTCAAGGAAGAAAAAACTACTCCTCTTCACCTGATGGATCTGATCCTAAAGCAGATTAAGGAGACAGTTTCCACCACAGTGCAAAGTCTTCCCAAGAATCCTCCCACAACGATTGAATTGAGAACTCTCAAGCATCTGGGAAT
Source organism: Pinus taeda (assembly GCA_000404065.3). Lineage (NCBI taxonomy): Eukaryota > Viridiplantae > Streptophyta > Pinopsida > Pinales > Pinaceae > Pinus > Pinus taeda. The sequence continues at coordinate 18,702 of APFE030782872.1, forward strand.
GCATGAGATCATTCACCATGGTCTTAACAGAAAGGAAAGAGGGTTAGAAATGGAAAAGGAGTTCTGGCATCCTCCACCAAAAGGTTATCTGAAATGCAACATTTATGGAGCTTCAAAAAGCAACCCGAGGACAACAGGTTATGGAGGGGTGTTAAGAGATGAAGAAGGAAAAATAATCTTTACATTCCAATGTCATTTAGGCATAGCCACCAACAACATGGCTGAATTAATGGCATTGGAACAATGTCTAGAGCTTCTTAAACTAAATCACAACTCAAATGCCATTATCAAAGTAGACTCAGAGATATCTGTAAATGCAGTCAAGAAGATCAGTTGTGGAACAACGCCAGAAAAGGTCTCAAAAAATTGGAGACTAATACAAGTGTAACAGAGAATTCAAAAACATCTCCTGAGTCTTCGAATTGTGAGATTCAATCATGTTCGACGGAAAGCCAATAAACTTGTATATTTATTGGCCAACCAAGGAGTGATTAATTCAAAATGCATGATCGAGATGAAGTGGCAAGGGATGCCTCTAAGCAGGTTAAAAGCTCTCTGCAATGAGCAAGTGGCAGAGGATAGAGAAAGTTTTAAGTATTGGGCCAAAAGGGTTTAATTTATAGTCAGCGGATGTTTCTACTGCGAGTTCCGTTGTCAGCTTTCGCAGGATGAATGACTGTATCGATCCCATGCGAAAAATTCTCCTGCTTTCCGCCTACGGAACGGACAACCAGGCTCTAAGCGGTATCTAGGCGATTGCGAGGCATTCGAATGGTAAGTGGTATTGGATTGTTGAGAGCGATTCCACTAGGCTTTCAACACGTGGCAAGGGTGGGTTTCGTAATACCACCCTCCATCGTGCCTTATAGATCGTGCTTCTTGGCTTTCTGATTTCTTTCCGAGCCATTCATTATGGTAGTGGGTTTCGACGGTTAGATTGGACCATGCAATTTTGTGGGGCCGCCAATTTTATCAAACTTTGCGAGTTATTGATGGAAGGAATCGTATAGTTCAACTTTGGGTTAGTGTTTAACCGTGGGGACCATTCAAAAGGTTAGCTTGTCCTTAAGTTTTTAATAAGGATCACAACTATGGCAGTATGCCCTTGATGTTTCTGCAGTCCATGAAAAATTCCAGTTTTTTTTTTTTGTATATATTGTAACATTATTTTTGGTTTAATGGAATAGAATGACCGTCTCTTGCTTCAGCAAAAAAAAGAAAGTGTAGGTAATGTAAAATTCAACAATAGATAAATATATTGCAATAGTTTTAGCCTTTTACAAGAACTAAGAACTAATAATAATGTGTTAAAATTAAAATGTCTTTTAATTGCCCCCTCATATATATAGAGAGAAGTTTGACTAGGGCTAATGGTCAAGAGCATATGTTCCTCCTAAGAGGTCACATGTTCAAAAACATTACTTGGTGGTGGGTCTCATATTCCATAAATAAAGAAATAGATGTGATCCTTCTTTATGACAATAATCATTCCATCCAATCACTCCAAAGAATCTCAATTAAGTTGATTACTTTAAATAAACATGAAAATATTTTATTTGTGATTGACATTAAATTTTTTTAATATATTTTTAAATGTCACATGTTAACTTGATATTAAACACTAAACAAGTACATATGTCCTTCATTAAGATGTGGTTTTCAATCTCTCTTCATTTTTTTTTTTCGCGGTTGGAACCCCCCCAC
>APFE030782872.1:20671-86320 GCA_000404065.3 Pinus taeda
GACTGGATTTTGGACCATGGAGTTTCTAACTAGTGATCTTCACATCACTGAGCGACTTAACAATACACTCCATCATAGTCAATTCTATACCCCGTAAGCAATTTTTTAACCAACTTTATTTAAAATGAAATAATCTTATATATATTTTTTATTTATTTATTCAACTATTATATTATTATTTTTTTATTAAAACAATAAATATTTAATATCACTAGCCTAGAGAAACTCTAGAGAAAACTCCAAATCACAAGAAATCGGGCAAAAAAGAAACAACTCTCAAGAAAAGCAGGGAGAAAGCCCCGCCCAACAAAAAAAAAGTGAACTTGACAACCCCTCAAGCATCAATAGTTATGAGGATTCGAATACCGCACAAAATAAGTCTTCATTTAACAACAAAGAAGATCTCCTAGAACAAACTTCTTCTTCGATTATCTTCAAAATGACGAACACAATAGATTACGAAGCTAAGACACCAATGTCCCAAGAACTAGAAGAGATGAAGGAGATGCAAGATAAAGGAAGTTGGAAGACCGTAGAGAAAAAGAAGAAAGCTACAGCACCAATCTCACCAAGAAAGACGAGGAGCTAGACAATTAAAAACTAAGAAAATTATAGGTCTGATAGACCAATTTGGTCTCAGTGGACGGTAATCATTATCATCATCATCATCATCATTAAATATAAATATAAATTTATCAACTTAAATAACAGAAACGCATAATTACATGGTACTAAACTTCACTCGCATATAACCCATTTTTCTAAAATATAATATTTCCTAAAATATAATAACAAATTATTATATAATATATTAACATACCAATTTTCTAAAATATTATATAGTATATTAACATATTTTGGAGAGTATTTATTCAAGTTTCTTGTAGTCAAACTGAAATAAGTTGTTAAAAGTTTTTCTTCCTCAAATAAAAATTTTAAAATTCTTACTTTAAAATTCAATAATAATAAAAAAGATACATGGCCACAATATGTAAATGGATAATTTAGAGCTTAATAACCACATTTATATTCAATTTTTCATGTGATGTTAACTAATTTAATTAATGAAGTCTAACTTTGATGGATCCAAGGAGAATTGAATCCGTGTCTTATGACAGAGGGCCAAAGACTTGACAGGGGGCTTCAACCAATTGGGCTACCCATCAGGGCTAGATAAAAAAACATTTTCTTGTTTTTGGAGCAACCACAAACTCCACACCAAAAACACCCTTGTACATGAGGTCAAACTTGGATTTAAAAATCTTGAAATCCTTCTTGCATTTTGTGAGTTTTCAGAGCGTAGGGAAACAATAGTCCTCATTGTCCACATTGTTTCCTCCAACTTATAGCATTCAACATGCCTTGTTTGAGAGTATACTAGGACAGTGAACCGATCTTGCATCTCTTTCCTAATATGTTCTTGAGATAGTTGCTATTTAAACCACGAGAAGTGATACCTCGACTCTACATCACATGCTTCATCAGCAACTCACTTCGAGTGTGCTAGATGCGATGATGAAACTCGATTCCCTCCAAATGCCATATATTTCTTCCCTACTTTCCCTTGCTTCACCAATCCTCAAGAATCTCAGCATAGGTACACAACACCAACTTCACCAACCCTCTTGCCAAGTGGTTCAAATCGAATGGATACTAAAGAAAATATTTTTTTCCAAAACTTGGAACCAATAAACCCACCTAAATGAACCCAATACTAAACATCCAAACCAAATCGTAACCTCAAACTTACCATTTTGACATTAAAACGCATTGGTAAGCCATCATACTTAGAAATCCCATGTCTTTACTGAGGGCCATATTTCCTTCCTTCTGCATCAAGTCCAAACTCTTTTTATAAACTCATTTCATAATATCACCTCAGCTCTTAACTCTATAATGATGTCATGGGAGCCAGATTGATATCCTTCTCCTACCATGCATGATGTCGATGAATTGTTCCAATGGACTATTGATGCAACTTGAAAAGCATTCCATCCTCCACACAATATTTCCCAATATCGTGAAAAGGTTGCCATTCTCACTCATTATATCCACAAGTGACATAAAGGACATGTATATCCATTCTCACTCATTATATTCACAAGTGATAGAATTAACATGTATATCCTCTCTAACCGCATATTGATTATTTCATCTTGTAATAGATATACTATTAATAATATTAAAATATAAATGTTAATTTATTATAACATATTGTTAAAATTTATAATAACAAGTGTAATAGGTAGCGTTGTGGTTTAGTACCATTTTCTTAAGAAAAAAGTAATTGACAGCAAAATAATCCTTGTGAGAATAATTATAGGGTAGTATAGCATAGAGTTACTATATTAAAAAAGCTTGGAACATTCAATTAATTGAATGGTCACCCACATGCTCATGGTTGTAGAACATATAAGGACAAGGGGGGTTTTGTTAAGTCATTCTGGGGTGAAAAAGGTTATTGGTTCGAAACCCCATGGGTAAAAATTCAATCATGTTAAGGGTGGTGTGGCCAGGCCAATTGTGATCCTTGGTGATTTTGAAAGCTTAAAAGCCCCTGGATCATGGATACTCAAATTATAAGATAAACACGCTAGTCATCTCAAGACTCACAATAACTAACAAACAAAAAAATATAATCACCTTACATTTACATAAATTTTTATTATTATGTATTTTTTTAATTATAAATATTATTGTTATTAATTTAATTATTACCTTTTAAATTTAAAGAAATTATATGAGAAATAAACATCTACGTTTTGGTTAAAATTTACATAATCTAAATAAATCAAAATGATACATGTGATGTATTTTAACTTTTGAGCTTGAATCATATTTATAATTTTAGATGCCAAGAAGGTATTATCTTGATGATTGCTTGTGAGCTAAAGGGACAATTATGCTAACTAAAACTATTAATTTTCAATTGACGTGTACTCTCATACTCAAATGGGGAAAAATATTTTAGAAAAATCCTTTCCCATTTTTTCAACATTTAATTTATTAAAAAAAAAAAATTATTGTTTCATGTATTTTTTCTTAAATTAAATATTTACGAAGACCATTTTCCAAAGTTTTTGTCATTATTGATTAATTTTTTATTTTAATTTCAAGAAAAATGGAGAACACTATTAAAACATATGTTTATTTAATGTTTAAAAAACGTAGCAAGAGAGACTTAATTTGACTTTAGCCTTAGTCAAATTGAGTGAATTGAATTTCAACATCAATATGACAATTTGGAGGTAGTTAACTAGTGTGACATGGCTCTTTTCACTCAGTTAGCTTAGTAAATTCAAGTTAGAGGGATTGGAGTTTAGTTATGCATGAGTGATTGTTAAATTTTAGCAATCTATTTCAGTTGTTTTCAGTTGTATTTAGTTAACTAGCCTCTAACTATTGATAGAGTCATATGAAGGTAAGTTGTGCAGTCAAACAACAATCTAACTCAGAGATCTATCAGTTAACTGATCAATCAACCCAAAATAGTTAATGTGTGCAAGGAATTCGAATTCCTCAGTTGAAGTGGAGATGACAAGGCAGTGTAACATGATTTGTATACTAGTTTGAGTATACAGTTGTTGCGTGAAGGTAGTGGATCAATCCTTGGGAATTGTGCAAGAAAATAGGAGGAAATTCCTATCTTTTAGGGGATAATTTCCTCAAGGATTGCGCAAGGAAATAGGAGGCTAGAGGAGCAAATAATTGGCTACGTGTTGTCAAAAGTTTCCCATTCAATAGAGAGAATAGTTATTCTTCTGTAGGTTGTGTTCAGAGTTGGAGCAAGCGATTCTAGTAGTTTCTCTATTCAAAGAATTAATGCAAAGAGGCTTGCGGGTTTTTTTCTCAGTTGGGTTCCCCGTGATTTCCATTCCGCAGATCAGTAGAGTAGAATTATGTCTCTTGTTTATTAGTTTGAAATCTTGAGCAGTTGCAATTTGTATCAAATTTCTACATGATATCAGAGCTTTGAAATCACATTAGAACCAATATTTCTAACTTAGCTCTCATGAATTTCGAAACTTCAGTGCAACGGTTTTTCTTTAGCAACAAGAGGATGTCTTTCAACTGACAGTGATTGGAGTATTCCTTGGAGGGTAACTTGAATTTCATAGTTTGGAAGGATTGAATGGAAGCAGTGCTTGATGATAATGGCGTGTTAGAATATGTGAAAATTAATATGCAAAACCTCCACAATTGGATGCAAAACAAATAGCCCAATGGAAGAACGATGTTGCAAAGGCTAGGATAATTCTTCTGGAAGGTGTGAGATACCATGTGGTCTCAAATATCCATGGAAAAGAGACACCATTTTCTATGTCGAAGACATTGATTGAGCTATTGGAAAATAGTTGTGACCATAGAAAATTGGCCTTGAAAGACAAACTTCAAAACATAAGGACACAAAGGAACGCTATTATTCCATGATATCTATCCAAGTTTACAGAAGTTCGAGATGATCTTGGAGGGGTTGGGGTGAATGTTGAAGAAGATTACATGGTGAGCTTAGCTCTTCTAGGCCTTCCAAAATCCTTACACAACTACAAATACTCTATGAATGTAAGGGAAAAATTACTGAATTGGGAAAGGTTGTGGTCTGATTTGGTTCAGCAAGAGTTCAAGAGAAATAACATAGATGGAACATCATCCAAATCTAAGGATGAAGAAAATTTTACATTGGTAGGAAATGCGAAGAAGGGAAAAGGGAAGAAGACCTAGAGCAAACCTGAATCTAGTCAAAATAACAAGAAGGAAGACTTGAGCAAGATAGTCTTTCAAGATAAAATACTTCCACTGCCATGAATATGGTTACTATGCAACTAAATATCTGCGCAAGAAGTATACCAAGAAGCCCTTAGGAGGAGAAAGAGGTGAAGTACTGGCTTCAAAATTCGAATTAGAATTCACCCTAATAGCATGCATGACCAACACCATTATGGGGAGTGTGTGGTACCTTGATTTTGGTGCCTCATTTCATATGATAGGGTACAAGGAATTTTTCAGTAGCCTAGAGGAGAAGGATCTCTAGATGCATATAAAAATTGGGGATGATGGGAGGTACAACACTATAGGAATTGGTATTGTCAACTTTGATGTTATATTTAGTAAAAGGAAATCCTTTTAGAGACACTTAACTATTGGGACAGTGAAGCAGATTGAGGTTCGTGTGAAGAACTTATACAAAATTGAGGTGGGAGATTGCACTGCATTGAGCAGTAAGGCAGAAAAAGTGAAAATCCAATATGTTGGAGAACTATAACACATGATATTGGTTCATCTACACCATGGTTGCTGAAAAATCATTCAACGAATTATCATCAGTCTCGCTAAAGGCTCCCTTGATCAGGAGGATGTCTACAAGGGTTTCATATTGGGGAAATATGTCAAATACACTTTCCATGACCAAGATAACTGAAAATGCAATCTTTGAGTGAGTCCACTCTAATGTTTTTGGACCCTTTTGTACAACCTCCACAATAAAACATAAGTACTATGTTATTTTTGTTGATGATTTCTCTAGAAAATGTTGGATCTTCTTCATGCGGAAGGAGGATGAAGTTTTCTCAAAATTGTTGAATTCAAGGCATTTGTGGAGAAGGAGACTGGGAAGAAGGTGAAGGCTCTTAGGAGTGACAATTGAGTTGAACTTGTTTCACATGCCTTCAAAGAATTATTTTTGAAAGAAGGTATTTGAGGAGAATCGATAACACCCCATAACCCATAGTAGAATGAGGTAGCTGAGGGGAAGAAAAAGAGAATAGTTGGAATACCAAGAGCCATGTTGCATGATTAGGGGTTTCCATTACATCTATGGGCATAAGCATGCAACATCACAATATACTTGCAGAACTAGAGTCCTCACAAAATACTTGACATGATCACACTGAAGGAAGCTTTCTTTGGGAGAAAGCCTGGTGTGTCTCATCTCACAATTTTTGGAGCTTCATTTTATTTCCATGTCTTTAATGATTCAAGGAAGAAACTTGATCCTACAATAAAGTTGGTATTTTTCGTAGGATACACCAAAAATACACACAATTATTGGGTGTATTTACCTTCACTAAGGATGAGAGTTGTGAGGAGAGATGTCGAGCTCAATAAGGAGAAGGCTATGAGATGCTCTATGGAACAAGAGATGAGTATCCGACCAGAGTAGGATTTTCTAGCTCCAAAGGAGGAGCCTCAAGATGAACTTCAGGAGATTGTGGAGTAGCCACATGCAATGGAGTAGACATGAAGCTGAGTGGAGGCACCCACTCAACCAGAATCTTCTAGAGAAGGGAGAAAGAGAACTAGAGACATTGATATAATGTTGCAAGATGCTAGGGAGAATGTGGGAGCCCCTGCATCATAGCGTGAGAAGCGGATTTCACCTAATAGGTACACTAGTTAAATGGATCTCATAATAGAGCACATTGAGACAAAGCCTTCTTCATTTGAGGAAGTAGTTTCTCAACCTGTTTGGGTTGATGCCATGGTGGAAGAATATGAATCCATCATGAAGAACAATCTATGGGAGGTGGTGTTGAGACTAGAAGGGAAATCAATTGTTGGTTCCAGATGGATCTACAAATTGAAGCATGCAGCTGACAGGAGTATCGAGAAGTACAAGGGTAGATTTGTGGCCAAAGGATTCTCCCAATTAGAGGGAGTGGACTATGAGGAAACATTTGTACTAGCTACAATATATTCCTCAATGAAATCCATTCTATCATTGGTTGCGGAAATGGGGTGGAATGTCCACTAGATGGATGTGAAGACCACCTTTCTCAAGTATTTGAGACATATGATTGAGAGTCACATGTGTGCATATTCAAGAGAGCATTTTCTGTTCGCAAAGAGGCACCCCAAGCATGGTACAGTCATATCGACAGTTATCTTAGTGGATTGGGATTCACCAAAAGTGAAGCAAATTCCAACCTCTATCACATAGTGGTAGATGTTAAGTTGCTTATTATTGTTTTGTAGTTGATGATTTAATATTGACAAGTGATGACGAACTGATCCTCTCTTACAAATAGGGTCTTGCAAGGGAATTTGAGATGAAAGACATGGGCTTAATGCATTACTTCCTCGGTCTAGAAGTATGGCAAGGTGATGGTGAATTGTTTGTGTCTCATGGGAAGTATGCCTATGAAATACTTCAGAGTTTTCCCATGGATAATTTCAAGCCCATGGACACACCTTAGTTACAAACTGGAGGAAGGAGAATGCCATTTTAGGTGAAAAGGTTGATGCTACCATTTACAAAAAACTTGTGGGGTCTTTGATGTATCTTGTGAACAAAAGACTCGACATGTGCTATGTAGTAAACCAAATTAATCAATCTATGGTGAGGCCTACAAAGTTGTATTGGAAGGCATCAAATCATCTGTTAGAGTACCTCAGAGGCACTACTGATTATGGATTACGATACATGAAGATAGAGGGAGTGAAGCTCCAAGGATTCACTGATGTAGACTAGGCAGGGAGTCCATTAGAAAGGAAAAGTACTTTAAGTGCCATATTCAGTGTTCGGTCTGCAACTATTTCCTGGTATAACATGAAGCAGAGGTCTATGGAACTCAGCTCAACAATGGCTTAATGCATAGTTGCTAGTCAAGTAGCATGTGAGGCCATATGGATGGGGAAAATACTTGTGGGTATTTTTAATCAGGAGATAGATCCGATAGTGATATATTTTCAATAATCAAAGTTGCATTAAGCTATCTGAGAATCTGGTATTTCATGAAAAGTCCAAGCACATTTTATCCGGTATCAGCATTTGCAGGACTGTGTATAGAGGAGAATTATGTTGCTACAGTACATTTAAACTAAGGAGAAATATTTTCACATCTTGAAAAAGGAATTTTCAAGAGGTAAATTCAATTTCCAAAGGGACAGGACAAGGGTGGCGAATATTCCCTTTCTTGCGAAGAGGGAGTCTTATGATGAATTTACAATTGTGGGCGAAAGTATCTCCCCTAGGTTTGGTGGCTAACCTAGAACAACAAAGAGACAAGGAACCCAATGCTTTCCTTAAAGTAAATAGATTATGGAATGAAACCTACCTAGAATCCATCACAATCTTCACTACTTCTATAGCTTGAATTCTCCGATTGCCAAAATTAGAACTTGCACAGTCAGATAGAACAAGCAAGAAACTATGAGATCTATTCAATATCATCTAAATACTTTATTCAATAGATCAATATGGTATTGAAATACATGAAATAAAAACATCACATATAAGAAAACAAAGAATTATTTGCATTAATATAAATGGAAGGAGTTAAAACCATAAATAAATGTTGATATTCTAGAAGAGTTCCTCGAGGCTGACTTTTCCTTTCATTGTCACAATGTGAACCTCCAATCACCCTAAATGCATGAAATGAAACCTCTCACAACAACAAAATAAGGGTAGAATCACTCTCCAAAATCCAACCTCTTGCATATGGAAGGTTGTAAATATATATAGGAGTGGGGAATTTGGGAGTTTTTATCCAATTACCAATCTAAGGTTTTAAATCCACCTTTGATGGGAGGATGGGATCAAAGGATAAGGGACGGAAACTCTAATGTAAGGTAGGATAGGATTTTAATGTTTTATTTGAGATAAATGGTTGTAACAAATTTTGGAAGCTTCTAGAAGAGGAGACTTCCAAAATTTCTCTCTTTTTCCCAAATTTATAGAACCAAATAAAGTGCAAAGGTGAGAAACCTAGGTGATTAATGCAGGCCACAATGGAGCAACCTGTAGGTGAATTTTGTCCAACAAGAGGCCAAGGAGTGTTAGTCCTAAAACTGCCTCAGATGATGCAGTTTCAGTAAAAAATGATGGGGAATGAAAGAGGCATGCTTAGGTCTTTATGCAAGACGATGACAAGGGGGAATATGATGTTTCTTGATCCCATTAGGAGGCCTATTGATCAAATGTGACAAAATGGCATATAACAGATTTCCCTCCAAAGCATAAAGTCAGAAATGACAATTAATGATGAAGTTCTTTACCTTGTGATAAGTCAGGATCAAGAACAATGGACGGGCTTCATCTATTACAATACATCTTCATCACAATATATTTGTTTCTGAGGGAGTCATGCCCATACTCAACACATAAGCTAACATAACATGTAAATTGATCAAAAGACATGTCCATAGATGACAACTGGTGGACCCATGACTGGATAAATGTTTGTATGATCATAGCCATCATATATTGTGATCTCTGTATAAATCTTCAAATTGTAGCCGAGATGGATGAAACTAGATATGAGGTTGTTTATCTCCTTCACATGACCAACCAACATATGAGTCTAACCATGTGAATCAATGAGATGGGGTCGAACATGGTAGACACCATCTGATTACTAGCCTATGATGTAAGTCGTTAACAAAAATGAGAGAAACCACAAATGATGTTAATGGTTCTCAAGGTACTAAAGTACAATCTGTATGGTGTGAATGAAGGAGTTGATGTCGAACACCACACAAACTTTTTTGGTCGAAGGGCATTCATGTAAACCTGTCATCGAGAGCGAGGAAACTTGCCATTGATGTATGCAAGAACCAAGGTGCCAAAGGGTTATTTCTGAGTCAACTTCCTGGATAATGTGTTGATGTCGACAGGAAGTGACCCGTCGCAGGAGGGCATTGATGTATCCCCCATCAACGACACAAAACGAGTATCATGATTAAGACACAATGATGTCAATACAGAATTAGATCAAGAAAATCAAACATGGAATGAAGGATTAATAGTTATGTAATGGATATTAACTGAATGACTTCTCTTGAACACACCGGTGACACTAAAAGGAGTTGGCAGCATTGACCCAAAACCGAAATGGAGGCTATGAAAACAATATGATAACAAAAATACAAGAAAATTACGTAACCCAATAGCCATGGAGATGAAGTGGAAGAGTGTTGTGTTCAAGAGCGACTCACTGCCATTAGAAAATGGAATACCTTGTCTTCCCAATTTCCCCAACCATACTTGTCAATACCTCTTTATTTTTTAACAAGCTTGAGGATGACAACATATGCTTGATTTTTAAGTTCACCCTTCAAATGAATCCCTCCAAGTATATTTAACGAACTCTGAGAAGGAGGGGTTCAACATTGTCATGTTCGAGAACTCCATCGTTGTTTGATGTTTTAACGAGTCCAACGAAGGTAAAACTTGACATATTTTTCATATTTAGAGAGTCTAAAAAAGAGGCAAGAAAGAAAACTTCAGATGTACCTTTTCATATATAGTCTCTCAAGTCTGAAATGGTAGAAAAAAATACTCAAGAGAACCTCTTAGTCATGTTCAACTAATGTATTCATTTTTCCTAGATATTGTATCTCAGTTTCGAAAAGGGTTAAACTTATACCGAGCAGGTGTCTTTTCATTTACTTTTACAATTTCGAAAAGACAAGTGCTTGACAATATTTTCATATTTTGGGAGTTTGAAAAGATGTGAAAGAAGACTCCAAGGGGTTCCCTTTCCATAGGTTTACAAAGCCTTAAAAGGAGATAAAAGTATACTCCTTGGTCAAAATAACTTGGTTAAATAATGATAAAAATTTGGTAACAGTAGTTGACCTACCCAAAACATTACAAAAAGGTTTAAATATACTTGTTTCATAGTAAAAATGAAGCATATCTAGGTCAAAAAATGAAATATGAATTAAATAATGTGAGAAATGACCATAAATAGTCAAAATGACTATTCATTTTCACCATTTCACATTTACCTTCAACAGTGAGAATTCTGAGCTCTTTTTCCCTCAATCTTTTGTAGCTAATTGTGGTCAATCCTGTGGACCATTCCAAGTACCATCACTTCTAGGTATGATCTAAAACCCTTATATTATCTTTTATGGTCCATTTTTGTGATTTCATGCAATTTTTTTGAGTTTTTGAGGGCCTTGGGGTTCCAAGAAAACACCCTAGGACCAACACACACCCCCAAAATCGAAATATGTGTTGCACCTTGGCAGACTGTTACTACTGGGAGAGGTGCAATGCTTTGTCATGCACTACTGGGGTGCATTAAATGCAAAATGCTAAGTTTCTTATCAGTTTTCCCTCAATTTTTATCAAGTTTTTTGCATGAAAATGAGCCTAATGAATATCCCATTGATGTTTCAGGTGTTCATTAGCACAAAATGAAATTCATTTGGAGAGAAAGATAATATGAGGATCATGGTTTAAATGCAGCAAATGTCCCTGCTACCATGTAGACACTCAAAAAATGTGGAGTGCTGAAACTCTTCTTGCTTCCTAGGATAAGTCAAAAAATGGAATTGTTGAAATGTCTTGTTCATTCATTGGATGTCTAGGCACAAGAATTTAGGTTTGGGGAACATCTGCTCGAGATAAAGCTAGATGATATCTACTTTCTATCAATTTTATCCAGAAGGGGTGCCCCCATCTCTCTCCTAGGTGGGAGAAGTGGTGGGGAGACAACAAAAGATTATATCACTACCTATTGTAGACCTCGAGCCCAGCCAACTAGGGATGGAATGATTAATATAAAAGATATAACCCAATTACCTTTGAGAATGATCCTACTCATTATCATGAGATTGGAAGGTAGCTCAAAATTTCATGTAGCGAGTAGATCGTACATGCAGTACGGGTGGAGTGTCTATAGGCAACAATCTTCAACTAGAGTAAGGGAGTTTTGGTCAATATGAAAGAAAAACTGACTAAATCAAGAGAGAGGAAGTTAAATAACTTCAAATATGGTTCGATATTAGTCTCTTTTGCTCTAGAATGGGTGCCACTACTTTAGCCTCAATATATTATACTTAAGCCTATTGATCTGAGGGTGCCAATGATGAGGAGATAGTAGATTATATGGCCCGACATGCAAGTCCAGCGACAATCAACTTCTCACCAACCTTCTTTGGTGGCTGCGTAGACAGTTCATTATGATCAATGGTTATCCTTACACATTGATGTGTTTCTATGATGTTCCTGAGATCATGCTTCTTGAGGGTGAGTAATGTGATGCTTCAGGTAGAATATTTAAATCATTTGTTTTTGAAAGTTTAAAATTTTTCTTTTTGATGTTTCTGAGATTAAACTATTAATGTTTTCATGTAAATGTTGAACCAATTTGACCAACAGGTTCTTCATAGCTTCGTAGTGTAGAGAGATAACCACATGAGGAGGCAGTGGGACTAGTACAAGTTGTTGTGGTAGGGCGAGGTGTGTTATGGGATCTTGAGGTAGTTGAGATCCTATCAGAGGTGGAGCGCCACATGGAGGGGCTGACGCACAAGATTAATGAGACCATGGTCAACCAGATTCCGATGCGACTTTAGTGATACATTATGTGCCTAGCCATATTGGTTGATTATTGCAAAAGATAGATCATGCAATGCCATTCTATCATGAGCACCATTGACTTGTCTACTTAGATATTTTCATGTAGTTTTTTATATTAGCGATGTAGCCATATGTGTCTCAGGGCACATTTTTTTGTAAAACCAAACTTAATATATATGTACATATTTTCAGTGTTTCCTCATTCCTATTGTGATTTAAATATGATGTGATGTGAATTGAAACTTATTTACATTCATTTCAAATGTCTATATAAAACGTAATTAGCTAGGGCATCTGCTAATGTGTTTAGATTTCTAGAAATATGTTCATACCATATGAAATTGAAATGTCTTTCTAGAAGAAATATTCTCAAAATCATGCAAAAGATAGCAAGATTTCTCACTGAATAGACATTAGTAAGTTTTAGTACTACGAGTTGTGAGTCAAGCCTGATCACTAAATAGCTGATACCATGTAAAATAGCATCATATAGTAGCTCAACCACTGTTCTGTACTCAATGAAGTTGTTAGTAGAGCGACTAATGCAAATCCATTGCATACTCATTAGCTCGCCATTTGGAGCAAAGATAGCCCATGAAGTGGAAGATAGGTTTTGAGTAATATGATTAGCAACATCGACATAACCAATATACAATTGGAGAGAGGTTGACATCTGCAAACCGAATGTAAAAGGAATCAACAGAGACCATGGGAAACTCTGAAAATACACTCTGCAAATACACTCAACACACCTATAGAAAGTATGTACACAATGTACTATGCATGAGATCAAGCATAGTATTTTTTGAGGTACACCCCATTCCTAGGATGCACTAGTGGAACTCCTTCAAAGTCTGATAACTGATAGGCCCCTTTTGCAAGGGCTCGCTTGAAAATGAACGGACCCAACCACATGGGTTGGAACTTTCATGGACCTAAATTATTGGCCTCTTGGTCATATAAGAGAACTAGGTCTCCTTCCAAGAAGACACAAGGCTTGACATTTTTTTTGTATTGCACCTTGATGCGTATTTTATGAGCTTCATTGGCTAAAGAAGCATCATGTTGAGTTTCATCCAAACGAGTCAGATGTAAAAGAAGCTCCTCCTCTACAGAAGTGGCAGGAACAAGTTTGATAACTAGTTTTGATGATGGAATTTCACATTCGATGGGGAGGATTTCTTCCGCACCATAGATCAACTGAAAGGGTGTGAATCTTGTAGCATTCCTAACTGAGGTTCGATATGCCCAAAAGGAAGCATAAAGAAGCAAGTTATAGTCCGATTTGTGGACCCCTACCATGCATTGAAGAATAGTCTAAAGAAATATGTTAACAACCTCAACTTGTCCATTAGCCTGAGGATAACAAGGAGTGGAATTTTCATATGAAATTTCCAGCTTAGCAGCTAGTTTGGTTATCATATGATTCCAGAAATGATTTCAGTGATCCACAACTATTGCTTGCCGAACACCAAACCTGGAAATAACGTGATTGATGAAAAACTATGCACCAGTTTCACTATTTTTATTATATGTAGGCATTGCCTCAACCCATTTAGTAAAGTAGTCTACAACGACAATGATATAACATGCCCCCTAGACGAGTGAGGGCTACTTGTCGTAAATTAAATACCCCATTTCTCAAAGGGACCAACAACTACAATAGGATGCAATAGAGCATGAAGAGTAGAGGTCTTATGATCATAGATATGGCATGCATGACACTTTTGGACCTTGAGAATATAGTCGCGAAAGATAGTAGGCCAAAAGTAACTAGCATGTAAGATATTCTGCATGGTAGCGTAACCAGATAGATATCTGCCACATGCCCCTAAGTGGTATTCATTAAGGACTTTTGCAACCTCCTCAAGGGTTAGGCACCTCCATAAAATCATATCAATACCACGACGGTAAAGGGTGTCGCCGATAATAACATAATTTTGGGATTGGTATCGAATACATTGCTCCTCGAAGTGACATTAGGGGGTTTTTGAGGTCTAAAATAGGCCTCCTAAGGAAATTATAAAATAATAGTGGACATAATAGAATAATATTAGATTAAATCATCAAATTTTGGAGGGGAAAAATAAAAAACTATTTTTTCAACTTGTATTTTCAACTTCTCTCCTTATGGGTTTACTCAAATTTCAAGCAGAAACACTTGTTGGATGCAAAATTTGATTCCTCATCCAAGGAGTACCCATGTTGCATACATTCTATGGACCCTAATACATGAAAAACATGATTGCAATCACGTTTTTTAATGTATTTCTCATTTTGTCTTATAGAAGGGTCCATCGAAAGTATGCAACATGGGTACTCCTTGGATGAGGAATTAAATTTTGCATCCAGCGAGTACTCCCACTCAAAAATTGTTAAAACCTTAGGGAGATAAGTTAAAAATATGAGTTGAAAAAGTAGTTTTATTATTTTATTTTTTATTTTTTACTCCAAATTGGTGCATCATTCCATGGTGAGATATCATCTGCTAGCTTTTCCTGTAGCTCATGGGACTAGCTAGGATCAATTCCACCATAGTGATTTGCTTATGTATTATGGGTGTATTGTCTAATCGATACTTCGAAGGAATAATGCTGGACTTGTTGCATCATTATCTATTCATGCAAAGATGGTGATTGTGGTTCTTTACAAAGTCATTTATTAAGATTTCGCGAGGATTACGAGTGGTGATCAACTGGATTTTGATCTTTGGATATCCTCCAATTTCATTGGAATTAGTTCTTATAAAGTTTATTTTGGTTGTACATTTTTCTTAGGAGGCCCATTTTAGACCTCAAAATTCCCCTAATGGAGGTATTGGGCCTGAAAGTATAGGTTTGGAGATAGATCAGAAAATATCCATACCACAGGTCAGATGACGAAATAAAAAACAATGACTCATCAAGGATAGAATCTTCAGATGTAGATTCAGAATGAAGGGAAGGAAGATCACACATTAGCTCAACAAACACTAAGGATTACTTCAACTTGGACTTGATGAACACCAGGTTGAACTCTTGTAGAATAACGATCCACTTAGAGTACTTCCCCCTCAGCAGTTGACGTGACAATAAATATGTCATAGGGTTGCAATCCGAAATGAACATAGTTTTCCGAAGCAAGATGTAATGGAAAAACCCTTGGATGGCTTGAACGACTGCCAAAGCTAACTTTTCTACGTGATTATATCTGATTTCATTATCGCTAAGGTTTCAACTCAGATAATAAATGGGATGTTCAGTCCCTATATCATCTTCCTAGACTAATACCATGGATATAGTAGAAATGGCAGCATCGAGATACAATAAATAATTACGTTGATAGTTAGGGGTTTATAAAAGAGATGTCCGAAAGAGTACATCTTTCAGGGCATCAAATGATTTTTGAGCAGCGTTGTCCCAATGGAAGGGGACCCCTTTTTCTTAGCAAGCGAGTGAATCCTTTGGTCAGCTCAGCATAATTAGGGAGGAACCTCTGCAAGAAGTTAGCTTTCCCTTAGAGTATTTGTTACTGAACAAGATGCAAACAAGTCATTGATTGCTTGTACTTTCAAAGGATCAATATGATTTCCTTGTTTTGAACTAACAAAACCCAGGAGTTGACCACAACCGATGCAAAACACATATTTGTGTTGGTTAAGTTGAATGTTATAGTGTCTACAACAAAGGAAATTAAATAGCCCTTAGATGCATTGGGTGATCAACCCGATGTTTAGAATGAGCTAGGAGAGAATCCAAAAAGGATTGCAAGATGTGTTTAATGCCGCGAAAAGCATAATCCATAACAAATTGAAATGTGGCCCTAATGTTCTTTAAATCGAATGGGAGATGTCGATAAGAAAAATTACCTGAGGGACAAATAAATGCAGTCTTAGGTTGGTCCACCGAGAGAATATTGATTTGATGATAGCCTGCGAATTCATCCATGAATGAATAAATCTCATAGCCATCATATTCATCAATAATTTGGTCAATAAATAAGGTCGGATAGTGGTCATTTGGACAAGCATGATTCACTTCCCAGTAATTGGCACGTACTCAGATCATGCCATGTTTCTTCATGACAGGGAAAACATTTGATACCCATTCAGTTAAAGGGATGGGATATATGAAACCAACCCGAAGAAGTTTTTTAAATTCATCCTTAATCTCGACAACCTTCTTGGTATGGAATGGATAGAGGCATTGCTAGATGGGTTTGGCATTAGGATACGTTTTAATCTTGTGCACTACTATATTTGGGTCAATACCTAACATTTCTTCATAAGTCCAGGCAAAGACATCCCGAAACTCACGAAATAGGGCTCTATAGATGTCGATCTCAGATGGAGAATAAGATTCTACAACATATATATTTTTGAATATAACTGGTTTGATAGAGATATCGAGAGGTATCATTTCTTTGATATTTGAAATATTCTTTTCGGAGTCAATCTCATGAATTAAGAAAAAAATCGTGAAAGGATTGAAAAAATTAGGTAAGTACACATAACTTAGATTACCCTCAATGAAATTTGGTAAGGAGGAATGATGGTGATGTTCGTCCCATGGCCTGTGATTTGGCATCATGATCTCCATGATGCTCTTATCGGTAGAATAAGGATACATGAGAAAAAGAATCAAAAGATGTATCATAATCTAGTGATTGATCTACCCAATTAATCAAAGAGAAATTGTAAGCCACACAAGATGAATATATGGCTTCATAATTTAGCTCAATGGGGCTAAGCGACATTCGGTCACCAAAAATTTGGATGTTAGTTCCATTAGGTAGAATTCATGGATCATCCAGGATAGTAGAAGATGATATCATGATGATATAAGAAACCTAAGATGAGTTGTTGGGAAGGAGAGGAGGAGGGAGTGAAAAAGTTCCCATAAGTGAAGAATCCTTCAACAGTCCAACTCCGACATGCTAATAGGAATGTAGATTTTCCCCTACAAGAGGGACACTTCCAGTAACATGAGAATGAGAGGCAAAAAAGTGAGTTTATCTATGGCTATAATAATGCCTTTGTGAAGAAAGGAAATCATACAAAAGTAAGTCGAAACGATGGCACCCATGGGGTAAACCCACGTACTTTGTAGTAGAAGATTATAATCGAGAGCTCCTTCAATAACTTCAACTTCTATGGAAATGATATTTCCCCCTAGTTCTACTTGAAGGGAATTTAAAATCCCACAAGGTTTGTATATTCTTCCATCAAAAAATTTCATTGTGGTGGTTGATTGACTTAGTTGAGGTGAACTAATCACCTTCCATTAAGACAAGGACATAATGTAGGTCAAGGCTCCCTTGTCGAAAATAGAGAGATGAATGTTCTTACCACAAACGATGACCTGGATTATAAATCTAGCTGAGATGGAAGTCAAGGGATATAGTTTTCATGAGAGAAAACCACTAGGTTGGAATCTGATGGATCCACACATCCCCCTGCCACTGTATTCCCAAGCCTAGTTTATTGCACAGATCATTCCAAACCCCTTTCAATAAATAACACTACACAAATAGGTATATCACAAATTCATCCCCATTCTTGCAATAGAGTACACCATCCAGGCCCCTCCAATTTCCTCTTCCTAATATTATCCCAAGTGGGGACCTTATTCTTCATTAGGCACCACATAAGGAGATGTTATTTTGATGGGATTATGAGTTTCCAAAAGTATTTCCACCACTAGATCTATTCTCACCCAAACCTATCAATAATGAGGTGTAGGTATCCTAATTTAAGAGTATAATCACCAAAGGGAGAGAAGTTCCAGCGAATCTCATCCTTATTTTCTGTCAGTGTGATATGAGACAACTTGAGCTTAGCAATGTAGTGATTCTAGATATCAATGAATGAATCCAAAAAGCCTAATTGACTCATCAAGACCCAACCTTGTTGTGACATATTTTTATAGGGTAGGTCTAAGACTTGGTTGAGTGTAATGACCCCACTATTGTTTAAAAAAGAAACCAATTCTTGCAAAAGTCAGAATCCTTGCCCATCATTAAACTAAGGATTCAATATAATTTTAACCTGCATACCATCCCCCACTTTCCAAGCTAATCATGCTTTAATTGGTGTGAATGATTCAATTGCCAGTTTCAAAATTATAGAGATGCATGAATAAGGGTTATTTGGATTTCTGATCCAACCCACTAAAGAGTCCGGATGGATATATTTTTTAAGAACCACATTTGTCGAGAGTTTTTCTATGGAGAGAAGTGTCCAACTAACTATGGCCACAAGAGCCTTAGAAAAATAGAGAATTTTTTCTTCAGTCCCCATCCACCCCATGCCTTTGGGATGAAAATTATGTCCCATTTAACCCAAGGAACCACATACTAATATTTAGATCCTTCCCATAAGAACCAAAAGTATATCTCTCGTAGTTTCTTGAGTACTCCTTTGGTAATCCTTGAGAGAGACATCTAGTAGAATACAATTAACTCTAGAACATATTTAATGAGTACTAACCTACCCGCTCTAGAGAGCCATTTCATGCTCCATGATTTTAGCCTTTTTTCCAACTTAGCTATCAACCAATTCTAGTTTTCATTCCAAGAAGAATTGGGGTTCAGATGGAATCCAAAATAATTTAAACCATCATTAGAAGAAGATATATTAAAAGGAATAAAAAATTTTAAATTTAAAACATCAACTTCTTCAAGAGCATGAGGAGATAAGGATGAAGAGTTAAATCCTAAAAATTGATCCACAATAGTCATTTGTAGTCGATGTTTCAAGTCTAGAACATGACCCGTTATCAAGACCAAATTGTTGAGAGAAGGAAGAGAGGGGGATGATGTATACATATGTAAGCCACCCTTCTCTCTATTTTTTTCTCAAAATTCTTAGTAAACGAATCTCATGCCAAGTCTCCCTTTTGTGCAAAGTAATGCTCCTTGTTTGTAAGCTTCTATGGTGGTCAAAATTTGAAGAGTTAGATTCCAGAATTTGATCCAAAGTGTCATTTGTAGTCCATGTTTTGAGTTCAAAACATGACCCATCATCAACGCTGAATGGTTGAGAGAAGGAGGAGAGGGGGGATGATGCATAGGTTAACAATCCTTCTCTCTATTTTTATTCTTGATTTTTTGAATAAATAAATGTCATGTCAAGTATAACTTCGGAATATAACTCTTCAAATTTTAACCACCATAATAGCTTACAAATAGAGATAAGGATGATTTCCCCCTAGTTATCTACATACTAGTTTCTCAACAAAATAGATCCAGAGTTTAATAACTTGAGGGATTTCCAGGAACCATCATAGAAAACAAGGATACCATCTACAAACAACAAGAGAGTGATTGAAAAGTCTTCAACAATCTCGATGCCTTTGAATTCTCCCCTTATTTTAGCATTGATTAGCAATCTACTTAGGCCTTCCACCACTAGAAGGAATAAGAGGGTCAACAAGGGACACCCTTTCCTCAAACTCCTCTGGGCATGACAAAATATTGATGTTAAGCCATTAATTAAATCACGAAAGAGATTGAAGTGAGATAACCCATAATATGGGATATAAAAGGAACCTAAAACCCTAGGTGGATCAACAAGAGATGAAGGTATATCCAACTAACCTAATCATAGGGTTTTGAAAAATCAATTTTCATAAACACTCATTTATGCCTTTGTGTCTAAGCTATGCAACCCTTACTAACCCACACCTACCACTTGATGAATTTTCCTTTCGTCCATAAAGCCAAATTTCTCGTTGGATATGGTCTTAGGTAGAATGGGTTTGATTTTCCATGATATCACCTAGGATACCACCTTGGTGAAATATGTCTAAAATCATCAAACATTATTTGGTTATCAAACTTAGGAATAACGGCTATAGATGTTGTATTGAAGGAAGGCATAAGTTTACCATATACTCTTGATTCCTTTACCACCCTCAAAAGGTCTCCTCCAATCAAATCATAAAGATCATGAAATAATTCATTAGACTACCCATCTAGTCTAGGAATTTTTCCTTTCAGGAGGCCGTGTAAAATTTGATTCAAGTCCTCTTTAAAAACTTGCCCCCTCAAGAGAGAAATGTGCACTTTGTCCAAAAACCTTGGAAATAGTTGGGCAATCCAAAAAATTTCAAAAATTGAGGTTCTTGCTTTAGCATGGTAGAGTGAGTTAAAGTAATTCTTCCCCATGCTAACCAGAGCCTCAAAGAAGGGGACATGAACTTCATTTTGGTCAACCAAATTCCTAATGGTATTGGCCATTTTCCTTCCTTTTGCGTAACCCTGAAATAATTTTGTGTTTTCATTGCCACTTTCTAGCCAAATTTCTTCGCTTTTCAACCTCCAAAGTGTTTCCTTTTCCTCCAACAATTTCCTCTTCTTTGATTCTAGGTCTATTAGCCTAGATTTGGACTCCTCTGAAATAAACCCCCCTTCCTCTATGTCAATGATGGTGGAAAGGTCCTCTCCCACCCTTCTGAAGTATTTTTTTTTCCTTGACCCACTTAAGTGATGCCCATTCAATAGTGATTTTTTTAACAAAAGCTAAATTTTGAGAAAACTGAGACGCAGTTAACAATTTCAAGGATGGTTCAAAAGGAGTCCAATTTGTACGAACTAGATTAAGGAATTTCTCATGATTTAGCGAAGTCAAATTTAACTTGTATGGATTGTCAGGTTTCCTAATATTCCCTCCAATTTTCAATAGGACAAGTTAGTGGTCTAATTATCCCATGTAGCAATCCACTTTCAGACCATATTTTGGAATTCTACAAGACCCTTGACAATTAAAAACCAATCCAACCTTTTAGCAAACTTGGCCTCGCCAACTCACTTAGTCCTCCAGGTTGGATTAATCTTTATCAATTATACACCTGATAATTTCCGGTTTGATATGAGATGGGAAATAAATCTGAAATAGGGTGTGTTCTTTCATGTGTGCCCCAAAACTCAACCACTCCAATCAAGAAATTAAAATCCACACCTAGAATGAGGTTATCATAATCTGAGATCTTCTTCCTGAATAACCCTTCCGAAAAGGGGATCCTCTCTTGATATGGGTCTTATATGTTCAATACCCTTAAATCGATTCCAAAATCCATTGAGAAGAGTTATATACCCAAAATAGAGTCCATTCCCCATGCACTGATCAAAAAAATATGTTGAGGATTCCACCCGATAGCTAATCCTCCCGATCTTCTATGGGCATTTGAACTCAGAATGAGCCATACTAGTAACAAAGATTCAAGAAATCTAGAAATATTCTCCCCATCCCCCAAAGTTTCCTGAAGGAGTAGGATATTCGGGTGATTGGAATTGAAAAATCGTCACAAGGTTGGTTTTTTAGATGGGCTAGCTAGACTGATATAATTGAAGGATAAAAAATTCATAAGGGAACACCACCTAGGGCTTTCAATTATCTAAGCAACCTGTCAATGGAAAATTTCTTCCCAAAGGCCACATCACAATGAGCCTTAATCTAAGCTTTTGCAAAGTTAGATTTTTTACCTCACCCTTTGCCTTCCACCTAGGAGGATGAAGCCAATCCCCCAACAAGGTTAAGGAGAGACAAAAAAGGTGTGTACGGAATCAGGTTATAGCAAGAGCACAGTTCCAATGGATCATAAGAATTTGAGGGCTCAGAAGAAACAACAAAGACCATAGTCAAGTGGGGAGCCAACATAATAGGACACAAGATCTGGTTAGTCATCGAAACCAATATAGAAATAGGTTGAGGATCATGTCCCAATAAGAACTCTTCCCATCCCTTACCCAATTCACTAATACAAACATCCATATGCCTAAAAGAGAAAGATGTAAGGTAAAAACAAATACCTATCAACGTTTCCAACTCACGCTTATGAGGATCATCGATAAACTCTTTAGGAACCTCCTCTGTTTCTTCTGTAAGAGTCTCCATATCCTTTGTCTGCAGTGGCTGTGGGGTTATCCATCACCTTCTTACCAATTGGTTCATCCTCAAGAGAAATATTCTAGGAGGTAGATTTCAATTTAAGATCCTCTCCACTTAGTGATCTCCTCCTTTTTTGTGGGGAAACCCCTTAATTCTTTTAACCATAGAAACAAAGAGGGAATTCCTTGACAATTGTTCCATTCTTATGGCATCACCCAGATTAGAAAAGGATTCCCCCATAGTCCAACATTTGATTATAGGCAATCCCAACTATGCCAATTATATATTGGAAATCAAACCTTCCCTATTGTCCATTTTAACTATAATCTAAGCTATTGTCATCATCTTGGAGTCTTGAAAGGAAATATCAACCTCAAAAAATTACCCCATAAAATTACCAATGCACCAAAGGATATCCATCAACCAAAATTGAAGCGACAAACCACACAGATGGATCCATATGGGTGTCATATGCGATCTTTCCCTACTCACATCAAAAAGGGGAGTCCATTTTTTAGAGGAACTGAAGAATGATCAATGCTCCAATTTCTATTTAAAGCCCAAATTACCTCCTCCATGGAATTAAATCACAGACAGAACCATCCTCGAGCCAAAGATGTAACAATCGATAAATATTTGGACCGATCTACCCACATCAAGGAAAATAATTCACACAAATATATTTTAGAGAATATTTTCCCTTGGTCTCGACTGACCACTTCCAGGTCTCCCAATAGGACCATCTCATGGAAATGTACATCCTCCCCTAACACCATATTGAACTTTACCCCTTTAATTTTTTTTTTTGCATTTGACTTTCTTTAGGTTTTGGCCATAATTCCTTTGTTTAGGCCTTGTCATGTCCATCGAGCCTCTTTCATATTGGGGACTTAGCCTGTCTCTAGGAAACCTATCGGCCTTCAAAGTTCCATTCCTCCCTTGAGCCTATTGATCCAAGGTGACATCAATAGTACCAATGTTGCTAACAGAAAAAAAAAAAACCTCCTGATTTTTTTATTGTGACCCACCCTCATCGTTCAAGTGATGAGACCCCACTTACTAACCCTCCACCATATGGTTGAGATTATAACAAAAAGAAACTCCATTACCTTCTCTAGGAGTTAAATTAAAACCACTAGGAGTAATAACCTTCCCAAGATTTCCTTCTCCATGATGCAAAGTAAAAAAAATCCCTTCAATGAACTGTTGCATGCCTTGTTGAAAATTATGCGTCACAAGGGTGAGTGAACCTTCCTCTATTGTGTGTAAAGTCCAAGGATTTCAAATAATAGACCACTCTTGTGGGATGTATGGGAAACATTTATTCATATATCACCCATCCACAAATTGGGGTGGTTTTGATCTAATAACCAAACCTTTGAGAACTGCTCCCCTATGTGACAAGCCTTCAAATTTTTTTTTATCTTGTTCCCCTACGTGATCCATCACTCTTTTCATAGCGTTCCACTCTTTTCATAGTGTTCCACTCTCATTTCTATAAAGAAAAGGAGAGAAGAAGAAGAGGAAAAATATATTTTGTATATAATTTATTGGATTAGTCCATATACTAAAAAAGGAAAAATGTTATCTGAATAATATTAAAAAGTGCACATGAAAAAGTAAAATGGAAATTTTCCAAGTATCTTGAAAAGTGTACTTAAAGAAAAGTAATAAGTCAGATTCAACATCTAACATAAGTAATGTGAAATGATATGTACATTGTAAGACAAGAAGAATAAGTAATTAAAAAGGAAATTTTTCCAAGTGCTTCTAAATAGCATGTGAAGAAGTATACACATTTATGATAAAAGCACTCATTTTTGCATGCATGAACAAAAACAAAAGAGTTAAATATAAATATTTCTTCATGTGGAGGATATGTTTGATTTATTTAAATGGAGGATAATATGAAGTGTTTACCTTCTTAAATAAATGGAGTAAATAAAGTGTTGAAGTATTTACCTTCTTAAGCTAAGTTCAAATATTCTTATTAAACTTATATTCCAAGGTTCAATTAAAAGGGTGTCATAAAAATAATACCTAAGTTATATAGTATCTAAGATTATGTGAAATATTGTCCACAAGGTCTTTGATCGACATGAACTCCTTGATGTGAAGTCACCAGTTCAATTTTCGCCTCGATCGAGGTGATATATTGGACATGATGAATATGTAGTCCCACCAAGCTTACAAAAAAGAAATATTAAGTGAAATATTACAAATTTTTGGCAAAAAAAAATGAAGTCCGCTAATGAAAAAAATAGAAAGGTTTCCTAAAACCACAAAAAATTATGATTTAGTGCTACTTTTATAATCAAAGGGACACTTCTAGGGAAAGCTATTACCATTTCTATTTCCTCCACTACATATAATAATTATGTTGATACCAATTTTTCTAACTAGTTAGGGCCAGTATGATTAGTCCCCTTTAAGTTGTGTAGAGTTGTTTTGGAAAATAAGATGAGATAATGGCTATAAAGCCACAAAAAAAAGGTAATTCCCTATTCCAATTTACAAGATTTAATTCAAGTGTGGGTCCCCTTGTTATGCCTAGGATAATTTTGGAGGAGTGTCCTAATAATAAAACCAATCTCTCACATTGCTTCTTTGCATGTATAAAAGACTAACACCATTTCCAAAAATAACCTCTAGAATTTATTACAAGTTTATACAAAAACATCAATCCTCAATTTAGGGAAATCATTGTTATCATTATAAGTTTGTATGTAAGCATCAATGATGGATTTAAGAATAATGACAATTGGTCAAGAGGAAGTAATTGTAATACTAAATTTGGAAAGGGTTTTCCACTATCCCATACCCTTTTTGACATATATATTGACAACTTAGAGGTTGCTTTTAATAAGGAGGAGGCATATAGTTAGTATAGTCATCATTCTTCTTTTGTATGTTTATGGTATCATTTTTTTTAGGAAAATTCCTCAAGATCTTGACAACCTACTAAAGATTCTCAAGGATATTTTCTCTAGTACAATTAGGATTGTTAAGGGCGACAAAGGAATCTTTTTTATAATCAAATCCAAAAATATTACTAATACTAACCTCATATATGGCATTAGCAACATTGATGAAATGAATTCATATAAATATATTGGGATCAATCTCCATCACAATCACAAGCTCAATTGGAACTACAAAATTGAGAAAAAGAGAAATGGAGTGTGGTAATTCAGTCATCCCCACATTGGGAGCATGAATATGCCTAGGTACATCATGTATAAGAACATGATAAAGGAAATGAAATACAAGGAACCTCCTAAGGTTATTTCAAAATCTAGTCAAAACCACCTACAACTCAAGTAGGGTTAGCATACATATACCTATTTTTGGATAAATAAAAAATATCATCGAAGAGATCATTATGGAGATAATGATATTTTTAAAATAAATAAACTAAGATACTACATGTAATTAATTTGACCTAATTTAGAAGACCTAAATATCTTTTTGTTTTAACCAGTGTAAACAAGAAAACCAACATTTCCAAAATAAGAACAAACTCTCACGAGCTCCATATTAACAAGGGTGTTTGACAATTGTTAGAGTGACTTTGGTCAAAATAATTATGGCACTAAGAAGGTTGAAGACATTTTGTTTAGAATTTCCATGTGTACCCACATTAGATCTCAATTTTAAAATATTTGTTACAATATTGAACTTACAAACCTTTTAACTTGTTGGGTTGTGTTATATTCTTTCGACGACTAGGCCATGTAGTTAAACGGGGGATTAGAGGGTGGCAGAGCCCCCCCTGCATTGCACGGATTGCATAGTGGGGGGGTCATAGGGGGTTTGAGGGGTGCAGGTAACCCCCCTCTATGGGGTCTGGGGTAGCGCCCTGGAAAATTTTGTTTTCTGGACTTTATGTTAGGTTGGACGGACTTAACTATGGTTTTGTGCATGATCTTCGCACATGGTTTTGGACGCGATGGTTTTTGGTCCATGGTATTGGATCCTTTGGCATGTATAAATATGTATTGTAACATTGAAAGTAACATAGTGAAAAATCAAGTTGGTAGTCTCGGTTTTGGGATCCAGGGGAAAATCTTTGTGTATATGTGTTTTATGTGTTATGCTCTCGCATTGTTTATTTTCTGTGTTTTAAAATTCGTATGTAGGTAATTTCTGTATAGGGTTAAAACCTAGATTTGGTATCGGAGCTGTTTTGGCTTCAAGGGGACACCTTTGTTTCTAAGGAGTTTCGATCTGGCCTATGGTAGACCCTATTCAATGGGAGATTTGTGAGGTCGATTCTATTAGTGAAAAAAGATGGCGAGCAGTTGAAAGATAGAGATTGAGAAATTTAATGGTCATAGTTTTGAGTTGTGGAAACTCAAGATGGAGGATCTGTTGGTGGATAAAGATCAGTGGATCATAGTAGATCTGGGTACTAAACCAACGAGACTGTTCGATGAAGAATGGAAGAAGTTGGATAAGAAGGTAAAGAGCACAATATGATTGTGTCTTAGATTCAGTATTGCTGAATGTATCAGGCGAAGCTATGATGAAGACTTTGTGGGACAAGTTAGGGACTTTGTACCAATCTAAGTCTCTGGTGAATAAACTATTCCTGCGGAAAAAATTGTAGAACCTAAGGATGAAAGACAGAGATTCGGTGACAGAGCATCTAAATGTATTTAATACTGTGGTAAGTCAGTTATTATCTATTGATATAAAAATTTCAAATGAAGATAAGTGCATCAGTTTATTGTGTTCTCTACCAAATTTGTGGGATAGCCTGGTTATTACAATAGGTAGCAATACAACTACCTTGTAGTTTGATGAAATAGTCTCATCTTTGATGGCAAATGAAATGAGATGGAAAAATATGGAGAGCCAGAATGGTGATGCCTTGTCTGTACGAGGACGGTCCCAGAACAGAAACAAAAATTAGTCATTGAGTGGGAGATCTAAATCTCCAGGAAAACCTGTAAAGGTGGTGTGCTGCAAATGCACAAAGGAAGGGCACTACAAAAGGGACTATAAATCTAAAGCTCCTGACAAAGGAAAGGGATCTAATGATGCTCCTTTTGCAGAGGCAAAAACCACCTCAGATGAAGGTGGGGATGTGTACTTGGCTTCTCAAGTACACATGTAGATCATGAAGCATGGTTGATTGACTCAGGTGCATCCTTTCACTTCACTCCCCATAGAGAGTGGTTCTGCGAGTATGAGAAATATAATGGTGGTGATGTCTTCTTGGGGAATGACAAGAAGGCTATAATTTTTGGTCGCGGAAAAGTAAAGTTGAAGTTGCAAGGTCGAAGGGTTTGAACACTTCCGGGTGTTCCGCATATTCCTGCATTGGCCATAAATCTGATTTCTGTAAGCAAACTAGATGATGCAGGTGTAAAAATAGTGCTCGACAAGGATACCTACAAGATGGTTCAGGTGGCACTAGTATTGATGCAGGGAGTTCGAATTAGAACTATGTACAAGTTGCAAGGTAGCACTATTGTTGATGGGTGCAACAGTTTTGTGGTTCTTGAAAGTGGAGCAGAAAATCTAGTGGTCTTTGGACAAAAGACCATGTTGTGGCATCAAAGGCTTGGATATATTGGAGAGAAAGGCCTTCGAATACTTCATGGTAAAGGTATGGTAGAACGTATAAATAATAGCTCTCTGGATTTTGATTTCTGTGAAAATTGTGTATATGCGAAGCAGAATTGGGTGAGTTTCCCCTTTGGTGGTAAAAGGGCAAAACACATATTAGAGATTGTGCATAGTGATGTGTTTGGACCTGTGAAAGTTCCATCACTGGGTAAGTTTGTGTACTTTGTATCATTTCTAGATGACTTCTCAAGGAATACATGGATATATTTCCTTAAGAAGAAATCTGAAGTCTTTGATAGGTTTAAAGAATTTAAGGCTTTGGTGGAAAACCAGACAAAGAAGAAGATAAAGCTGTTGAGGACAGATAACGGTGGAGAGTTTTTTAGAAAGGAATTTGAAGAATTCTGTAAGAGGTGTGGTATAGCATGACAGAAGAATACTCCATACACACCTGAGAAAAATGGATTTGCAGAAAGAATGAAAAAGACATTGATGGAAAGAGAAAGAAGCATGCTTAGTGGTGGTGGGTTAGGATAGGAATTCTGGGTAGAGGCAATGGAGACAACATGTTACCCAGTCAACAGATCACCTTCATTAGCATTAGAGGATAAGACTCCACAAGAGGTATGGAATGGTAAGAAACCCTCTCTTTCATATTTGAAGGTATTTGGATGCGATGCATATGTACATGTTCCAAAGGAGAAAAGAACCAAGTTGGATAGTAAATCTGAAAAGTGCATCTTTATTGCGTATAAGGATGGTTTAAAGGGTTATAAGTTTTGGAACCCAGTAACAAGGAAGGTTGTGTACAACTGAGGTGTGGTGTTCAATGAGATGAAAGATGTTATTAAACATGAAGTCCAACCAAAGGAACCTGAGAAGATAGAGTTTGAGCTTAAAGAGGAAGAATCAGACTCTACAACAGAGGAGGAATCAGAAGATGAAAAGCCACAAACTCTGGATGTGAGAAGATCAGTTCGAGAAAGAAGGCAGATGGAAAGGTATAGTCCATATGCTTTTTGTTCAAAATTTTCTTTATCTATCACTGATGATGATCCTAGAACTATGAAGGAAGCAGTAGATTCAGAGGATGACAAACTCTGGAAGGAGGCCATGGTTGATGAAATGGCATTTTTGCACAAAAATGAGGCTTGGGATCTGGTGGATTTGCCGGCTGGAAGGAAAGCCATTAGCAGTAAATGGGTGTTCAAGAAGCAGATAAATGCAAAAGGAAAGATGGAGAAATACAAAGCTTGGTTGGTAGAAAACATTATTCCTAGGTGCCAAGAATTGACTTTGGTGATATTTATTTTCTTGTTGCCAAGGTAGTTTCTATTATATTACCTTTATTTACTGCTACTGCTTTTGATTTTGAGGTAGAACAAATGGATGTGAAGACAACATTTCTTCACGGGGATCTGGAAGAGGAAATCTACATGAAGCAACATGAAGGTTTTGCGATGAAGGGTAAGAAAGAACTGGTATGCAAGTTAAAGAAGTCTTTGTATGGGTTAAAACAATCACCAAGGATGTGGTATCAGAAATTTGATACATTTATAGGGGACTTGGTGTTGGGCCTTGAAATTGTCATTCACTTCCATTACATTTTCACTTATATTTCCATATTGTCACCTTCACTCCACATCTATTTCATTACATTTACCTCCATTTCATTACAGTTACCTTACCATTATCATTATTGGGTAACATTTATATTTTTTCCAAACTTTATTAATTCTTAGCATTTTTAAGTGAATTTATGGTTAAAAATTAGAAAAGATTGTGCATATGCTTATACCTAATAAGTGGGATGAGATTGTTGACATGTGTAGGTCAAAAGGAAGCCTTAAAAGACCCTTATGTGACCTCCCAAAACCAAATTCGAATTTGAGTGGAGAAGATCACGGGATCATGAGAATATTTGTTTCATTTCCTATTCGTATTGAAACTCTAAGAAGACATGTGTCTTATCATTTTCTATTTTGATTGTAACTCTAGAGATATGGGGAGAGATTCATGGACTTTGATTAATGAGATAACTTCTCATCTTTTTGTATAAATAGGGGAAGTTTTCTCATATCATTTTCATGTGTAAAATTGAAGTTAAGTTCAAGCTTTGAATACAGAATTAGATCGTGGCACCTTACTCATGAATGTTCCTTCATTTTGACTTGGTTTTTCTTACATATGGAGCATCTCGATTTACCATCTCTCACACTTTTAGATCAGCTACCTAAAATGCGTGCAATTTAATTATTTGTATAGATTAAAGTTCATTTGCTTTCTTAGTATTAGTTTTAGAATGACTGTGTAATCTTTGCTTTTCTAAAAACATTTCAATAAGAAAGATTTATGTATTTTCTAATTGGATTAAGTTTGAGGCAAGAGCTCATAGTTATTTAGTTTCCTTTCATGTTATGTTATTTAATTTCTTAGATCAAACTATAAATTCATTGTATAATTGAATAAAAGATCAGGCCAAGAAGGTGACTTCAAATTGGGTGATTGAATGTTCAAACTATGCAATCCTTGAGCATTATTTTTTCGTGCTTTTATATTTTCTTTTGAGATCATCATTTAATTGCATTAACTGATATTCCTAAAGATCATTGCAAGAAATTGATTTAATCATATTTCGAGATTGAATGGTTGAATATTTAATACAAGCAATTACTAAGTTATTTTCTGCACACTTTACATGCTTTTCTAGGACATTAGAAGTAAAAGTATAAATAGTTGCTTACACATCATCTCAAGAAGGTAACACTTCATAATTGAATACTAGAGTAACTAAGTATACATTAGTTGTTTTTGATTTCACAGGTTAGTTGAATTTCATTTTCATTATTTGATTTCATAGATTAGATGAATTGGTTTTCGTTATTTGTAGTTAGATTGATCTAAACTAAAAGACAATTTCTAGCACATACAGTGCAAGCATGCTTCACAAGTTTACGAAACCCCCGGGTTGACAAATTAAATGACAGGCAATCACTTTGCCTCAACATTTTGGCGCCGTTGTCGGGGAAATGTACATAGGAACTAGCTTTCAGTTTAGAGTGTATTTTGTTTGTTTTTGTTTTTACTAACCATTTATGGACAAAGGGTCTAGAATGCAGCCCAAAGACTACATTGAAGAATGGTATCAAAAAGCGATTACACCACAATATTCATCAATTCCTCAAGAGATCCTTGTGGAAAATCGAAAGGTCAAGTCGATTTTGCATATCCATACAAACAATCAGGTACATTTTTCAAATTTGGATATGAGCATTTAAAAAATTCTAATCCGTAAATGGCTTCATTGGAAACATGAATATATTTCA
The DNA here is from genome assembly GCA_000404065.3 of Pinus taeda. Taxonomy (NCBI): domain Eukaryota; kingdom Viridiplantae; phylum Streptophyta; class Pinopsida; order Pinales; family Pinaceae; genus Pinus; species Pinus taeda. Next base: position 51,753 of record APFE030782872.1, read on the forward strand.
AAAAAAAAAGTTTTTAGATAGGAAAAATAAAAATAATTTTTTTATAGTTTTTAGGATAAATTTGATGTTTTATGGTGCAGTAAGAACTACCCATCTACTAACCCTTGGTAGGAAAAATTTGCAATAAAACAAATGGTTGAGGACAAGGAGCGCAAGCGAAGATCACAAACGATAATTTAAAGTATGAGATCAAACCTTTTCATTTTATTTTTGCAAAATTTATAGAGGAATCAATTGATAGAATCTTGACTATGATAACGAAATAAACCTCTCAAGTATTCTCTCCTTTTACACTTCGTGTGATTTGGAGGATCAGAAAAAGAAATTGTTTTGTTAGTATATCATAAAAATTATTTAGCTATTGCAAGACTTGCAAATCCATGTGAAAAAATCTTTACCTTTGTAATGCAAGAGTTTTCTGCGGGATTAAAAAAATGATGCAGTTAGATTTCTTCAAAGCATTATCCCATAATTTATCTCATTCCAGATTTCGAGTCCCCCAGAATTGTCTATATATATAGTTAGATCTTCGCTTTTCCTTTGTTGGAAGACATCCACGCAGCCACAAGCCCAACCTTCAAAACCTGCAAATCAAAAATCACCAGAACATTTTTAGAAAACGCAACAGCATAAACACACGATTTTAAAATGCAAATTCTAAAGAAACCAGGGCAAATATGAAAAAAATGAGACATGGGTTTTCTCTGGAATGGGGGAAAATAGGTAATTTGTGAACAATTTTCTAGATTTTGCAACCATTTAGGAGAAACCTGAAATTGAGTTTTGCAGAAAATGTAATTGTCAGAAAGCGTAAACTATCTTGATACCCGATTTTAAAACAATTTTTTTGAGAAAACCATGGCGAATCTAAAAAAACCAAGACATGAGTTTTTCGAGAATGAGATAAATTTAATAACCTAGAAATTGTTTCCTCGGATTCCTAACCATTTGAGAAAAAATTGTGGTTCTTTAGGACCCTATTTGGTGACTGTGTGAGGAAAACAGATTTTTTTATGCACAAGGTTTTTCTGGCAATAACAAATTTAATTCATTAAGACTTCTAATTAAACAATGACTCTTGCTCCTCTTCAACAAATTTACCCTCCTTACATCTTTGAACACTTGGAAGAAATTGCTAAATTAATGTTGCACCCAGGTGTATACTCGTTTTGTCACGTGGGAGTGCAGTCAGGGAGTGATTCTATTTTGAATGTTATGAAGTGTGAATACACAATCAATGAATTCAAATTTGTGGTTGATACAAGGAACAAAAATAATTTTCAAATATTGAATTAAAGAACTCATTTTATTTGTGAAAGAAAATATATAATAAAATAAAAAAAATAAAAAAATTGTGATGATTAATACATATGCAATCAATTTATTGAAGCAATTTATAAAGTGAAAAATACTTGCAAAATTTGTTTGAAATAGTTTTTTTTGTACAAGTATTTTTTCATATTTTTTTCCGCTTCAAATATTTTTGACAACATGTTATTTTTGCAGCACAAATGACGATTCAATAATGACTTGCAAAACAATTGGAAAATTATTTAGATGATTTATGAACATTTGGCATTAATGTTGTTGCTATGTATTTTTCTATGAAGTTTTAACTTGTAGAGCACAACAAATCTTTGTGATGCCAATTGTTTTACTGAGTAAAGTGCATGAAGTTATCCAACAATGGGGAGTTAATTTAATTTTCATGGTTATTTCCAAGAAATGGATTGTTTTCAATATCATGAATTGGAATGAATATAACATTTGATTTTCCTTAATATGTTTTATTTGACATTTAAATTTTGCATAAGAATCAGAAAGTAATTTGGCCATTTCTTTTTGAACACATTTATGTTCTTTATGTCAAATTTTTTTTTGCAGGTTTGGGATAATTAAATGATCATAAAAGAAAACTAATTGTGCGCATAATTGGTCTTCAAAGGACCGATTCCATGAGAAACATAAGAATAAGTCTATGTCCATATCCACAAAAACCATTACTTTTCCTCCCTTTTGAATTATAAATCCAACCAAGCAATTCAAAGCAAGCCACAATCATTTTTTCTAGCAAGAATCAGTTGTTCATTTTCCTTTATTCACATACACTTTCCGTCTGACCCACTAATAAATCAAGAAGCTCACTTACATGCTTATTGCCCATTGTCATTATTATTTTCCATTGTCATCTTCCATTTTCTTGTTTCCTTTCCTATCCTTTTTCATTTTGCAAATAAACCATGCTTCAATGCAAATTATTGAGTCCATAGTCCTTTGAGTCTAAAATCCTTGCAAAAACACATTGAGGCTTGCATGCCTTAATGGCAAGTCCTCATGCTAACGAATAATGGGAATACATCAATGTCCCTTGTTCATCAGATTTTCTAGGTACTCGAAAATAACAAAATTATTCGTACTTAGCAAGATGTGTTTGGGCATCTTGACTCTCATTGTTATCAATGGTGAGAGTTCTCGTGTTGACTAGTGGCATCCATTAATGGCCACTAAGTCAAAAATTTCTTGTTATGTTCGAAATCAGAACATTTATTCACATAGAAGTAATTGTGCCAATGAGTTTTGATGACATGAAGGCTATCATTTTCAGCATTTTGGAGCAAGTGTAGAAGATATGCAACTGCAGAACCAGATAGCAGTTGTGGAATCAGACAACAGTTGCAGAATCAGATGACAGTTGTAGAATCAAATGACAGTTGCCAAATCAAATGGCAGCAGCAAAATCGGCACTATTTCGTAGCAGATTCAACAAGTTTTAATAAAAGCAAATAAAAAGTCATCTTGACTCTTTTCTTCATGACTTTTCCAACCATTTGAACAAGATTATGATCAAAATTTTGCAGCCACCACACATGTAGCTCATCCATTTCTAAAGGGTAAGTTAAGGTATGCTATTTTCTAACTTTTTACCATAAAATTCATTGAAAAACTAGAATGATAATTTTTGGAAAAAAATAATAAAATAAAATAAAATTTCTTCATCATCTCATAAAATTGCCAATATCATCAGTTGGGGGTGGGGGGAATACATTCATATTCATATTTTTCCATATTCATATCACATTCAAAAGCCCACATACTTTCAAAAGATATTAACTATTACATTATTGTTATGAGTATACAAAGGCTTGTCAAAAGTACTAAAAAAGCTAATTAGATACAAACACAATCATGGTTGTCACACAATAACCAACTATGATGCAATCTAATAAAGATATACTTTGCAACAATAATCAAATTATCATTATGCAAAGTTCAAAGATAAAAAAATGAATGCAACAACAAAATATGGTTGTAACACAAGAACCAACCATGTTGCAATTCAACTAAAAGATTTTGCAGAAGTGTGAAGTTAACAAATGATATCATGCAAAGTTAAGCCAAACCTCAAGGATAAAAAATAATTATTGTAATAGATTGCATGAGGACATGTAATAGCTTCAGATGGGGGGTATGTTGGGCCTTGAAATTTTCTTTCACTTCCATTACATTTTCACTTATATTTCCATATTGTCACCTTCACTCCACCTATATTTCATTACATTTACCTCCATTTCATTACATTTACCTTACCATTATCATTATTGGGTCACATTTATGTTTTTTCAAACTTTATTAATTTTTAGCATTTTAAAGTGAATTTATGATTAAAAATTAGAACATAATGTGCATATGCTTATACCTAACAAGTGGGATGAGATTTTTGACATGTGTAAGTCAAAATAAAGTTTTTAAAAGACCCTTAAGTGGCCTCCCAAAACCAAATTCGAATTTGAGTGGAGAAGATCATGTGATCATGAGGATATGTGTCTCATTTGGTATTTGTATGGAAACTCTAAGAAGAAGTGTCTTATCATTTCCTATTTTAATTGTAATTCTAGAGACATGGGGAGAGATTCATGGACTCTCATTAAAGAGATAGCGTCTCATATTTTTGTATAAATAGGGGAAGTTTTCTCCTATCATTTTCATGTGTAAAATTGGATTTATGCTCAAGCTTTGAATATAGAATTAGATTGTGACACCTTACTCATGAATGTTCCTTCATTTTGACTTGGTTTTGCTTACATATGGAGCATCTTGATTTATCGTCTCTCACACTTTTAGATTAACTACCTAAAATGTGTGAGATTTAATTGTTTGTATAAATTAAATTTCATTTGCTTTCTTAGTATTATTTTTAGAATGACTGTGTAATCTTTGCGTTTCTAAAAACATTTCAATAGGAAAGAGTTATGTATTTCTCAATTGGATTAAGTTTGAGGCAAGAACTCATAGTTATTTAGTTTCCTTTCATGTTTTGTTATTTACTTTTTTAGATCAAGCTATCAATTCATTGTATAATTGAATAAAAGATCAGGCCAAGAAGGTGACTTCAAATTGGGTGATTGAATGTTCAACCTATGCAATCATTGAGCTTTAATTTTTCGTGATTTTATATTTTCTTTTAAAATCCTCATTTAATTGCATTAATTGATATTCCTAATGATCATTATAAGAAATTGATTTAATCATATTTCAAGATTGAATGGTTGAATATTTAATACATGCAATTACTGAGTTATTTTCTACACATTTTACTTTCTTTTCTAGGACATTAGAAGTTAATGTATAAACAATTGCTTACACATCATCTCAACAAGGTAACACTTCATAATTCAATACTGGAATAACTAAGTATACGTTAGTTGTTTTTTTATTTCACAAGTTAGTTGAATTTCATTTTCATTATTTGATTTCATAGATTAGATGAATTGGTTTTTGTTATTTTGTAATTAGATTGATCTGAACTAAAAGACAATTTCTAGCACATACAATGCACACATGCTTCACACGTTTATGAAACCCCGGGGTTGACAAATTAAATGACAGGCAATCACTTTGCCACAACACTTGGATTCACTAGAAGCAAAGTAGATCACTGTGTGTATTTTAAATTAATTGGTGACCGTGCTATTTATCGGGTCTTGTATGTGGATGATATGTTGCTGGTTAGAAATGACATAGAAATTATCGAGGATTTGAAGATTGTCGTCCAAATTCAACATTAAAGATCTTGGTGCTACAAACTGTATTTTGGGCATGGAAATTAAAAGAGATCAGGAAAAGATGAAGCTCTGGTTAAAGCAGAGAAAGTATGTCGAGACAATGTTGCAGATGTTTAATATGCAGGATAGTAAATCGGTGAAGGTTCCTATTCCTGTAGGTGTGAGGTTATCTGCTGAACAATGTCCCAAGACACAAGAAGAGGAAGAGGACATGTCCCGCGTTCCATATGCAAGTGTAGTTAGTAGCCTGATGTATGCAATAGTCTGTACTAGACCAGACATTGCACATGTAGTGGGAGTATTGAGAAGGTTTATGTCAAAACCAGAAAAGGAGCACTGGACAATAGTGAAGTGAGTTTTCAGGTATTTGTGTGGCACTAGTGATTATGGTTTGTGCTACCAAGGAAGACCAGGATTGGACAGAGTGTTGGATATGTGTGGCTTTATTGATGCAGACTGGGCTAGAGATCTGGATCAGAGAAGATCTATAAGTGGGTATGTGTTTAACCTATTTGGAGGTGCACTCAGTTGGATGAGTAAGAAATAATCTATAGTGGCACTATCAACTACAGAGGCAGAATACATGGCAGCCACTCATGTAAGCAAGGAAGTAGTTTGGTTGTAGACATTGTGTTCAAATATGGGGTTAGTACAGGGAACTATAAGGATAGGCTGTGATAGCCAAAGTGAAATTTTATTGGAAAAGAACCCTGCATATCATTCAAAGACAAAGCACATTGATGTTCAGTATTACTTTGTGAGGGATATGATAGAAGACAAAAAGATGGTGCTGGTAAAGGTGGACACTTTGAAGAATACTGCAGATGCATTGACAAAATCTGTCAGCTCTGAGAAGTTCTTTTGGTGTAGAGAAACAATGGGCGTTACAGGGCTAGATAAATGACTAAGCTCTCTTGTGGAACCCTGTGGAAAGAAAACAACAAGTGGGATAATGTTGGGTTGTGTTATATTCTTTCCACAACTAGCCCACATAGTTAACCAGGGGGTTAGAGGGGGGGGCAAAGCCCCCTCTTCGTTGCCCTGATTGCGTAGCGGGGGTGGAGGGGGGGGGGTAACAGGGGGTTGAGGGGTGCAGGTAACCCCCCTCTATGGGGTCTGGGGTAGCACCACGGAAAAATTTGTTTTCTAGACCTTATATTAGGTTGGGCGGACCTACCTATGGTTTTGTGCATGATTTTCACACATGGTTTTGGACGCGATGGTTTTCGACCCATGGTATTGGATGTTTCAACATGTATAAATATACATTGTAACATTGAAAGGAACATAATGAAAAATCAAGCTGGTAGTCTCGGTTTTGGGATCCGGGGGAAAATATCTGTGTATATGTGTTTTATGTGTTATGCTCTCGCATTGTTTATTTTCTATGTTTTAGAATTCGTATGCAGGTAATTTTTGTACAGGGTTAAAACCTACATAACTCCTCAAAAACTACATGGTGATTGAGTTCTTTTCATAAAATTTTTAAAGAACATAAATAAATTTTTAAAGAAAAATATCTAGTTCCTTGCATTTTTTTAAAGGTTATAGACATATGTTTGTTTTAATGGCTCTTAATAACCACCACCATCATCATATTTTGTGTGTGAGGGAGAGATATCAAATTATTTTGTTAGTGACATTAAAAAAAATGTAATATCTCAAGATGGGTGACCCAATCTTATTTTTTCCATAATAAAGAAAAGAAAAATGAAGAGAAGAAGAAAGGGAAGAAGTAGCCAGTCAAACGAAGATCCATAATTGACAAAAGTAAAGTGAATTTCATTGTACAACTTAAAAAAGAAGAAGAAAAGGGGGTAATTAATAGATAAAGTTTTAGAATTATTTTGAATTGGATATGAAGAAACATTCAAATTTATGGTTAAAACACTTAGTTTGTATGGGGGAATTTGAAAAAAGAAAGGAGAAGAATAATAGAGAAATATAAATCTATCTTTATCTAGAGGATACGTTTTATATAATTGGCGGATAAGTTTTATTTCATATGTAGATGATTTTTTTCATGGAGGAATAATGTAACATCCTCCTCCCACATCTACCTAAGTAAACGATAAACATGCGACGAGAGGCTACTATTGTTGGATTCGACCTCCTATGTGGCCTTAAAGATATGGAATCGACGGAAACACAACAAACAAACCTTCCACATCAGCTGCAGGACCCTTGAGAACTATGCCAACAATTCATGTATCTTTCCCCTAGGTCCCACTAAAAATTTTGATCACTTTTCCTCTGGACACTCTCATGCTATGAGCATTCCAGCATTCAGAGACTTCTGGATGCTCTCACAGGCCTGCATGCCAGCATCCAAGGACCAATTTTTCCATTTTTGTGCGAGCATCCCTAGGATTTGAGCCATTTTTTCTGGCCTAAAGCCCAGGTCATTGCTTAGAATGGAATGATATATTCAGAGATATAAAATAATAGGGAAGAAATGAAGTAGAAGAAATTAGCTAAACAAGCCCTTAACCATACCCCTAGTATCCATGACAAAAATTTCATCAAACATATCACAAACATGTTATCTAGTGTAAACAACAGAATTAAGCATAGGGATCTCATACTTATCTGAGAATCACTAATAAACATTGTTCCCTCATTTCTTTTGTTTCATTATCATCCATTAGGTTATAGGTACATTTCCCATTCATTTACAAGTAAAAACATACTTAGAGCCATTAATAGCTTCTGTCATAAAATATTCATATAGCAAGCATAGTAAAAATAGAAATACAATAAATATATTAGCCAGAAAATTCACATATAAACCAATACATTTACACATGAAAACCAAGGGAATGAATTTCTCATTAATGAATGCAAAAACCAACCAGATATGGGACTACCATGTTCGACCCGACCATAAATTGGTCGAACCAAGGCTCTCTTCAGCTAATCACCCCCATGCCATACTCCAAGCATGAATGTGGGACTCATAACCAACTGAAGAAAGAACCAAACAAGCATGAATTCTACTGGGGTTCTCCACCTACACCGTGAGGAGTTTGAGTGCCTCCTAGTCTCTCAGGGTTTACTGTAATCCACATTTTGATCTAGGGATCACTAGGCCCTACACTGAGTCCCACTCTCTAGGCTTTACCGTACATCCCATCCCAGGACTACTAGGCTCAACAAAGAGCAATCCACCTCTTGGCTTTAATGTATATCCTACCATTCACTGACAAGGATTCCTAGGCCTACCGAGGCACACAATCCTGGCTTTACCACAACCCACAGTTTGGCTTAGGGGTTACTAGGCCAATGGCTTTATCGTGATCCACAGTCTGGTTCAGGGACCACTAGGCCATGTGTTTTTCATTTTGGAGATCCACCCCACTCAGTTTCGAATCCATCTGAAAATCCAGCTCAACCGAAGTATGAGAACCCATCTCATCAAAGGCTATCCATAAATGGTAAGGCTAGGATGAAAACATTGTCACACCTGGAAAAACCCATCCCATAAAAATAAAAGAACCAAATGCAATACCATGCATGCCAAATCTAGAAAGGAAATCACACATGCAAATCAATACCTACAAATAATCTTGTTGTAGCTGCTTGATCCCGCTTTTCCTTACTTGATCTTTGCTTCCTCTTTCCTTCTCTTCCTTTCTTGATCTAATGCCCAAGTGCTCCACGAAAAATTTGTGTCCAATAGTGAGAGAGAGAGAGAGAGAGTGAATAATTAGAGAGCTCCAAAATTGAATTGACAAAAAAGTGACCAATTGATCCTTAAAAGACTTTTCATGAATGAGGTCTCTATTTTCTTCATTTTCCATTATTTTCCTTCATTTTCCTCCTCACATGCAACCTATAACCTTTCACCTCCCTTTTCTCCTAATTTCCATTATTTTAATAAATAAATGTGCCAAAAATGCCATTTTTCCTTTCCAAAGCCTTTTCCATTGCCTTTTCCAATTTCCTTAGCCATAATAAATTGAATGACCACCCACTAGGATGCTTTTCCCACTAATTAGCTTGGAATATGTGTCCCATGATTGTGGTCTTATATATTTTTACATGGATATTTACACTAGGGTTGTTACAGAACCCTCCCCCTTGGGGGAACACCATCCCTGGTGTTCAATGACACCTATAACCAGGAAGACAGCTGAAAACAAAACATATTGCCCATGGAGCTTTATAACACATCTTGTTGTAGTATTTATAATGACCATCTACTAAAACATGAAAAATATATCATTTACTGGAGCTTTATAACACAACTCATTATGGTATTTACAATAATAACCACATATAATTAAGAACATTTTCTTCAACCAATAAATAACCATACTACCTATGGATCTTTATAAACCAGCTCGATACAGTATTTACAACAATACACACATATGCATATTTTCTCAACCAAAAAATAAAGGATATGATGCTTGCATCTACGACAAAGGAATCCAAAGGCTCACACCTCCACCCTCAAAGTAGTACCAAGGTTAATCTCCTTCCCATCAAGTGCAGAATCCACTGTCAAAGTCAAAGTTGCATCTATCTCCAACGCTCTCAGTGAACAGTTACTGACTCATTGTTCTAGGATGCACTCCCAATGTGCATCTGATTCCATCTGAAAATGCTAATGACCAAAAAATATATATCCCTGGCCTTCCCTTCTCTTCTGCACAGTCCCTTGGGAAATTCATTCACCCCCTTTCGTGAAGTCACACACCATCCAAGTTCCGCTGGCACCCCATCCTGGGCAGTCTATCCCTTGGCAAGGTTTCATTGCATCAAAAGGTCCAAAAACCAACGCATATCCCTACCTTAATACCATCATACCAGTCATATCATGTGCATGGATATCAATGGACACTATTGGGTACCAATGTCCCATAATGGCCCTACTCTTGAATACTTTACTAACATAATTCTACCTATTCCAATTTCTTTCACTACTACTAATTCTTGCAGTCGATTTCAACCACCCAACTGGTCACTTTCGTGCTTCCTGTACCAAGAACATACCTTCCATTACATTTAAAATAAATTAAAATAAGTTAAAATCACACCTCCTCATTGGTAGCTCGTCAATAAGGTATATTTTCAATTTAGTTCGCTTCATGTCACAACAAGTCAAACTAGCCTCTTTGACCAAATCAACATGTATAAAAATATCACATCAGGTTAGCTCAAAACACAACCATCATAGATCAAAATCATGAAATCATCATAAGCCACAATCATAGATCACATGTAATCAACATAGACCAAAATCATAATCACATGCATAATAAAACTGAAATACAATGTTTATACTTATCCTTTAATCAATCCTTAGCTTTTACCTTTGTCTTTATTCTATACGCACTCTGGATTGGTTTCCATATCTGACAAACACCCAGTTCCTTCTCCTCAACCATGTTCACATATACATAGTCTACATTCCACACATACAACCATACACGACATTGAACACCATGCAATACATGCACCTACACCTGACATACCACACATTCACCTACACTCGATGTGCAAAACAATACACATACGTACACAGAGTACAACATAACGAATACACATGTCACGATACCTCGACTACATAATGTGAATACATAGCACTACGTGTCCTCAACACAACATGTATGACATGCACACACTACCACACATACACCAATACCATATGTACGACTTGTATATAGTAGCACCTGTACACCACACCACCTGCAAAATGTGTGCACAACATCACATGTACACGACACCACCTACACAATGTGCACACAATGCCACATGTACATTGCACCACCTGTAGAATGTTTACACAATACCACATGTACACAGTACCACATGCATGACATGTACACGAAACCACATGTACACAACATCACATGCATGGCATGTACACAACACCACATGCACACAACACAACATGTACAACATATACACGACACCACATGCTCACAACACCACTTGTAAAATCATGCACACAATGACATATGTACATAGCACCCTATGTACACAACACTATATATCCAACATGCAAACAACACCATATGCAAACAACACTATCAGTACCACCCTATACATAGCATTGCATAAAAAACATGTACACACACTATATATACAACAACACCACATGCGCACAACCTCATAGATGCAACATGTACAACATTTACAACATATGCACAATAGTAGTACCACGCATCCAAACCACACTGTCTCTACTAGGAAACCTTGCTTTTAGTGTCTCTCCACCATCCATGCTTATCCGAGCATGCCACATGCCACATTTGTTTTCATTCCGCTGATGCATTCGTCGGTATAGCTTGTCCATAGCATAAACATAGGCATAATACAAGAACACAATATCAATGCATATCTACATGATACTGAACTCATATATTTTTCATTACTCTTCTTCCCACTTGATTCCTCATAGCCAAGAACCTCTTGATGTTATTTGCCTGCATAAGAAATCCTTCCTCCATAAGAACGATCCCTGACAACCCTGTCAAACAGTGACACAGATACATCAATACATACATATATAATCATTAACATAAAAAAATCATCATCCTGTTAGGAAATGACATACATACACACATATATACATCAAACAACCATGATACATGATTACCATGTCAAACACAACATACATACATACATACATGTATACATATATACAAATCAACATAGTCATGATCACAACATAATTACCAGATAACATATGGTCTAGTTTTAAAAGAGAAATTCCTTATTTGTGCATAACATGCACAACATTGAGAACAATCATTCCTAACATAGCCAAGGCATATGACACCTCATATCCATGTACTTTATCTTTTTATGGTTACCTTTCTCATGTCTGTATTGCCACCATCCATTTACCACAATGGATGAAACCAGTCCAACCGACTGTCATAGTCTTAACTTTCGTTACGCTTACTCATGCACAAAGCTTGATCTGAGTCTTACATTACCTGTTTTGTACCACACAACTCTCCCTGAGTTCTATTATCTTTCCTCTTTTCCTAAATAATTCCCAAGGATATCAAAACATAAAAGGAAATACAAGAGACAAACAAGAAGAAGACTATGAAAATCAATAACGATACGACTCCGCAAACAAAGTGGCAAGGCCTTACACCAAACATAAACAAAACCACAAATAAACTCAACAAATCACAAAAGAATAAAAGCAAAAGAATGGAAACATACACCATGAATCAATTCCCATGGTTCTCAAGGAAAGCTCAACCCAAGACTTCTTCAAGATTTCATGGAAACCTCTCTTGCCATGCAACTCCCTGCATCACACTACCATAAACACATAATCGCCAGTTTATAAACAAATATAACAACATACCATTTAGCTTACCTGGTTATGCCAAGCACGTTTCCTTCTAGCTGAACACATCTGTGACATGTCTCAAGGGACTCCAATTCCCTTGAGAGATCTAGCTATAACTAGACACCAACTATTATACTTTTCAAATACATGTCCATGAATATAGCACATATCCACATAATTTCAAACAAACTAGGGTTAATAAGACTTCATATATGCAAAGCACTCATTCATTTGGAATTAGGGTTTCCAAAGATAGCTAATGGAATTCTTGCCCAATTCCTTTCTTCTACCTTTTTACTTTGTTGGAATCAAGGCTTACTATGTACTGTCACATCACCCAATTGTTGGTTATATAAACAAATCAATTGTTACCTTGTCACACTCATACAAAGCCTATTTCCTATAACTGTAGACACATGTCAACCATATTTTCCAAATATCAAGATAGTCATATCTATCAATTCGAAATCAACCTTTTCCAAGACAAACAATCATGTCATAATCCATACTTAACTCACAGTCATTAGACATAATGCTACAATTTTCACCTACTACACTCAAGTACATCTCAACTGTCTCAACACATATGTATATTACAATAATCTTAAAACAAGATCATTGGAACACATAATCATATTATGCAATTCATCAAACAGTCAACCAACTTGAAAACATACCATGTTAAGTAAATCAACTAGATGACATAATAGACATCAAACGCTCAAACACCAAATAGACATCATAATCAAATAGTCAAGCACAAAGTAGATGACATAAGCAAGTTCATACATTAATGTATCTCAAGGTAGGCAATCTTGTCTGCACAATCAATCCAGATTAGTATGATATAATTTCACAACATATCAACTAGACCATAAATAAGATCATGATACCCATAACAGTAACTAACTAACATGTTCACATCATAAGCTCATAAACATTTGTCGCTCATGCATAACAATCAAATATGGATGATTAGTCTAGATTAGTATGACATAATATCGTAACATATTAACTCATACCTAAATGTCATAACCCTAACTACCTGCATAACTACTTGCATAGGTCAATACATGTTAGCACAATACATATAGCATCAAGGTCTTAAAGGAAATAACCCTACTCATCCATTTAACTAACATATAACAACAACAAGCTAACATATAACATACTCATCAACAACATCTAACATAATCATCAAGTTAACTAAACAACAATGCATATAACAACAACAAGTTATATATCATGCTCATCAAAAACATATAACCTAATGATCAAGTAACTATCATATAACAAAAACACGTTAACCTATAACCTACTCATCGAAAACATATAAAATATAACATAGACAAGTTAACCTATAACATATTTATCAACAACATATATAACATAATCATTAAGTTGTCTAATCTAAAACAACGATAACAATGCATACAACCACAATTTACTAGCATTCATGACTATCTGACACATATGAATACACTAATCAACTAGCAACTATCATGTATGTAACCATAACATCAATAAAATTAAAGGCATACACATAACCATAATTCATATAACAATCCTTAACCTACATACATGCATGCCCAACATACAAACCTGTAGGACGACATGTTCTTGCCTCGAGATCCAGTGCTGCAACTTCACTTTAATGATCTGCATCTCCTACTCTATCTCAACCAATATATCAACATCATAACATAAAAACAACATCATGATGACACAACTACATACAATGACCTCACAGTTCATGTGGACCTACTATACATGCATAACCATAACCATAACAATGCATGCATGACAGCATATAGACACTAACATGCATAACAAATGCATATACAACCATACACTCATGATGACACATTCCACAACAATGCCATCAACCTTCACATGGTGACATCACTACAACCATGATCAACACCATGCAAATGCAACAAGCACATAGACTACAAGCAATCAGAAGTGGAAACATCTAGGGATGAATTTTCACAAGTAAAATCATAAATGGAAGAATCACAAAATATGTTAGAATATAGCAGATGAGGTGCGAATGGAAGGAGGTCATCCTTCACCAGAAGTTCTTCTTCAAATTCCCACTCATATTAATCAAAAATGACAATGTAGGTTGGCTTCACAACATCAACTCCATCGACAACTTGATCCTTGTGAAAAACAAATGTGGAGTCCAGAATGGATGAACACTACAGAATAAAATGTGGAGGATCATAGGAACCAGAGGATGGAGGTTGAGAGAATGAAATCACGTGAAAACCATCAGGGTTGTAGTCCAAATATGTGCAGATATCTAGAGCAAATGGGGTGGGAGGAGGTGAAAGTTCAACAAATTGGTTTGTAACTTCTCCCACCTCATCTTGTGGAGCTAGAGCTGTTTGATGAGAAGAGGACAGAGAGTCACTTGTGACAGTGATCTTGTCCATCTTAGATCTGGAATATCTAACACTGATGTATGTTGGGAGGGGTTCGAATGAGTCTAAATCATGTGGATTTTCAGACACGTGAAGAAGATATTGAAATCTTTCTTTGATAAATTTCTAATCAATTTCATCTTCAAGGATTTGAAAAGCAAGATTACAGAAGCGATCCCAAAATTTCTCAATAGATTCATCAGGTGCTTTCCGTAATTCCATATTTTTTTAAGTACTTTACGGTCATAATGGAGGAAAGCACTACCCAACTCTCTGATCATATGATTAAAAGAGTGAATAGAGGCTACGGGAAATGTGCGACACAATTTCTCAACATTCCCTTCAAACATGTAAGTGAACAACCCATAGGCAATGTCATCTGAAGGGACTTCATTCCTCTCACAAAAGCCTAACAAGGCAAATCTATGTCTTAAAAGGGATATTTTGCCTTCACCATTTTATTCGAGTTGTGACAAGTCATCAATGACATCCTCCGACGCTTCAAAATCATGTGCATGAGAAAAACATGTTGGATTTGAGATTGTAATGTAAGTCATGAATGATGTGTAGAGATTCAAAACAGACTTTAAGGTCTCATCTTGTCATCTTGCCCTCCTAGTGCTAGAAATGTTGATGGTGCTGGACCCACCAACATGTTAGAGGATCTCCCTAGTAAGAAACCCCAACTAAACTTCAAACCATTTGGAGTAGGAGTCCTAGCAATGGGTAGTAATGTAGTGCCTTCGCTATGGTAGCGTGCACCGTTAAGTATGACAACTTTGTCAGAAGAAAGTGTGTGACCTTGAAGCAAGTCAAGTGAGATGCATATAGGTTCTAACACACAAATTGGAAAAGTAATGTGTCCCTTAGAAGCCTGTAATAGTACGCAGGCTGAAAGGAACACATGAACAGAATGACATCACAGGCTAGAAGCAGAATAGTCCACAAACCAAAATGACAGGTTAATACATCAACAAGTCTTCAACAATATTCATACAGTTGCATACAAAATAATTCATACACAAATGCATAAGTTAAATGACCTACATTGCTAAAGTAACTAGAATAGTTGAACTACAATAATGACATATGCATGAAAACATGTTGGCTCAATTATATTATTAAGTGAAAGTTCCATCCATACATACACCATTGAAAGCCACTAGCCCCAATAGTGGAACACTACAATCAACACCGCCTGCTCCTCCAAAGAGATGCACTCGTTCTACGTTGTGGATAAACCAAGGCTTGTCACAATACTCTCTAAGCCTTCTCTAAGCAATGCCTACCAAAATCTTGGCTCCCAAAATCTTGTACTATGAGTTATGAGGTTCTATATATAACAAAGGGTGGGGTGACCCTTGACATTCCCCTTTGACTCTTTGACGACCCTCATGACTCGTCAACTCCTTTACAAATAACCCTTTACATTACATCGTGATTGTTCACATTCCACTAATGACAATTGGAATTTCACTTACAATACATTTACATATAATAATACAATTTCCACATATATCCATGTGGGACAAAATATGCTTGAGTCAGCCTCACAAGACACATACCATCACTCGAAAGCTTGGGGAAAGACCAACTCGATAACTTCCTCTTGATGGTATTCAGTGACAAACTGATACCAATCTTGGTATTGTGTTATTATGTTCCCGTACTGTTTGATGATGTCTAGAAATAGACTCTTGCCTCCATGGCTTTCGGGTATATGGTTCTAGAACCTCTCTCCAACTCATCTTGGAGCACGTGCATCATTTTCCTGAGTGTGGCTAGCCCACTGATGTACTGCATGCTTTCTGCGCTCAACTACAAGTCATCGCTAGTGGCCTCTTGCATCAACTGCTCCATGTACCTGTGGACCTCCAACATGTAATGAGCGCCAGTATTGTAGCAACAATGCTGCAACTCCTGGGCTACCAACTTTACTTATCAACCCTGGGTTCGTATAAACTTGGAGGTGACAGTCCTCTATACATAAGTAAAAGTGATGGTTATGTCTGTTGTCACTGTTTAGCTGGCGAGAGACCATTGCGGTTCCAATCCAGACTTCTATTGAGTCAAAAGAAGCTTGATTCTTTGATGGAAGAAACGTAAATCTACTCTAAGAGAGTTACTCTACTGCATTAATGTTGAAGGTCCGCATGTAATGCTAAATCACACCATTCCTAATTAACCATTTAAGAAGCTAAGCTAGGCAGAAATGCTAAATCAACATGAAACAAATGCTTCTATCTAAGTTGCAAAAGTAATAAGCATCAAACAACACTAATGTGCAAGTAAAGAGACTATCTAAATCTGTTTTTGCTATTTTGTCATTTTATGCAAAATCAAGTATGCAACTGATTGTTTTTGTGGATGTGACAAGTGAATTAAGGATGTTTGAGGATGGTTGGAAGTGTTATGAAATGGTTGGATGGTGTGGAGGACCCCTGGGAGGCTTTTGGTGACTTCCTAGAGGTTTTCCATCAATTCAGCCTCAAAATAGGTTGTTTCAGGAAAACCTATAGGATGTACTAGAAACATACAGGATGATCCTATGGGAATTATAGGAAACCTACATGATGATCCTATAAGAATTACAAGAAACCTACAAGATACATCCGAGAGCTAAATGTGAGGCGTTGGAGGTGATGGGAGGCTTAGGAAAGGTGTGGTATGGGTGGAATGGAGTGGGAGAAGGTCTAGGATCACTCAATAGTGAATATCCAAGATAATAGATGGCTAGATTCGCTCATTGTGCTTGGGAGAATTTCTATGAAAAATGATGAAAAACTAGTGAAGGTGATGGTGAAAACAAGGGATGGCTAAGGTGGATGAAGTGGAAGGTGGCTTCTGGCTATGAAGTCTTAGTCTTCTCCTAAAGCACCTTCTCTACATAAAACATGTGTGTCTTCCAAAAAGATATGCAACAAGATACATTTTCATAAACTAGAAAAGTAGAATTAATGAATCAATTGCCTATACTATGGATGAAGAAATTTGATGAAAGGAATGAAAGAATGAGTGAGATCTCCTACAGAAATGGAGAAGAAAAGCATGATAATGAAATCTACCTTGCAAAACTAACCAAATACTAAATTAAAGACAACAAACTCAAAATCTCATAAAAGAACTAGAAAAATGTGTTTTTGGGGTTGCTTAAGGGTCCCTTCCTTAAGTCATGGTCCCAGAGGGAGGAAGTGAGTCCGAGAAAAATGCTAACAACCTTGTGATGATAATTTTTCTCCTTGCTAACCTACTACTTAAAGTAAGGCACAAATGGAAGCAAACTATTAAACAACCAATCTAATCTACACTACTTGTAATGGAAATGCATCTAAAAATCAAATTAACAACGAAGCTATGAATCTATAGTAGACATACATGTACAATAAAGAGGAGCCTTGGCTACTAGGGTTGGTCCCTAACCCAAGATATTCATCCCTCTGAGTTAACTCAGTGCTGGCTCAAAACAAAACTCATTCTTATTACCAAAACAACAAATTACATCAAGAGAACTTTCACAAGTATTGCAACTCGAAAATAGCTTAGAGTTTTACAATAAAATTCCAAATCCTACTGAGGCCCTAGGCCTCTTTACTTATACATCTAAATTCCCCAAAAAATTCCTTAAAATTAGGGAGGCTTGACACCCAAACTCTAGATAAACTGGTGCTTTGTCTCTCACTTGCTCGACTACCTTCTAGTCCTCATGGTTTGGTTGTTTGCCCTCTGAGCTGATGTGATGAATGGAGGAATATTTGAATGGAGTATTAAGTGAGGAGGATTTACCTCCTACCATCCCTCTCCCTTGTCCCATTCGAGTTTTTACCTTAGTCTTTGCCCAAATTCCTTGATTTTCTGCTTTAGTCCTGCATTCAATGCATATTAGTACACAAAGCATAATATCCAACTCTAACTCACCTCATAAACAAAATATAATCAAAAAAATCTAATAGGTTATGAGAAATGTTGGTTTGACTAAGCTAGGAGGTGAATTAAGGACCATATAATTACCCAATGATGAGGCTCGTCATCACCCCATACTGAAAGTGTTTCTCATCCTCTGAGCAACTTAATCATTATCCATATCCTTCATGGATCTAGTGGTCTCTCTGACATCCCATGCTTCTGCTGTCATCTCCTCCTCTTGTTCATATAAGCATGCTTTCTTTTCTACCTCCTCCTACTGCCTCTTCTCTTCTTCTTCCTTTCTCCATTCTAGCATCCCTAAGAGTAGTGATGGATTGAGTTTTAGGCCAACCCAATTGACCTTCAACCTTTTCATAGATTGTTATACAAGGTGTCTTGTTTAGTGCCTCTCTCAACCTTTGAGGAGAGTGATACTTTCTTATCTTTAAGTTGTGTGGCAGTGTGTTCCATCTCCTCAGGAAAGCATGCATGCTATCATCTCCTAGGAACCTAAACATGTCCTCAAAATGTGAAATTGCTTGCTCTTGGGAAGAAATATATCTAGGTGCCAGCTGAGGATCATTTGCAATCAAGTTATGGGTATTGATGAGGGCCATGGGATTTGATTGTTCAGCTTTGGTCAGAAGAGATTTAGTTTTCTCTCTTTCCAATATACTTTTCATCTCTATATCCCTTGAGTCCTCATGGTTCATCCATGATGCCAAAGCCATTAATTATAGATCTCCTAGCTTGGCATTAGGGTCCCATACATTCATGTTTGTTAGGGCCATGTTGTGAAAATAAGACTCAACCATTTTGGCCCTATATTCTAGTGTACATTGATCACAAAGATCAATGAACTGCCTGTAGTCCTAAAATGGCATGGTGCCTCTCTGTGCTAGGCTCTTAGTCTGAAATTGCAGCCACTATTCTTTGAGGTACAGAGCATAGGATTTAGCTAGAATCCTACACTGGATTTCTTCCAAAGAGAGACTGGCCATACATGCCAATTGATTCTCTCTTTCCTACAGTTACCCCCTCAACCATGCATTTTCTGTCTCTAGTTGATTTCTCATTATGGCTTATTTGTCCCTCAAGCCACTTAGCTCTTTGCCCATCGCCTTGAGTTTCTCTTCCATGTGCCCAATGTCTTCCACCCCCTTTTATTTGGCAATCTGCATTCATCGGTGAGTTCTAGCCCTCTCCTTCTCAAGCTCAAAGAATAGTGGGATGGAAATTTTTTGAGGTATGGCCCTGCCTCCTTCAATAAATCAGTAATAGGAGTCTAGGTTAGGTTGGGGGCTGGGTTCTTTTGTCTTCAATGCCTCTTCTTTAGTTTCTTGCTGCTCCCCTAGCTTCCTTTCCAATTTCTGTGCCTCTTGTAGGTTTAATAGAGTATCCTGTATGACTGCTTTTCCTTCCTGTAGATTTTGCTGTGTATCCTGTAGGATTTCCTTTCCCTTGGAGGAAGTTGATCTAGTAGTATGCCTTCTCACATAGGTGATAGGGGACTTAGGGGAAGGCATTTTCTCCTTTTGTGTAGGGGAGTCTTCAATCAAAATAGGAATTTTGGTTGCTGCTTGGGGTTTCCCCTGTTTTATTCTTGTGTTTTTTCTTGTCTTGAAATATAATGGGGTCTACCTCTGTCTTTTTCCTTTTTGCTTGATTAGGGTACTAAGAGTAGTGAGGGCAACTACTGCCTCTCTCCCAATGCCTTCTGGAGACACCTCAAGTGACTCCACCTTGTTTTCTGTCCCCTCTTTTCCATTGCCTTCTTCCTCTATGTCCTTCACGTCTTCTTCTTCCTGTAGATCTTCATCATCTCTATCAGTTTCATCCTTAACATCCTCCTTTGTTTCTTCATCATTCTGCTTCTCTTCTCCCTCTTCTTCTTCATCTTCATCATATTTTTCTGTATCATCTTCTCCCTCATCATCTTCTTCTTCATCCATCTCATCCTCATCTCCTTTTGTATCTCCCTCTTCCTGCTTTACTTGCTCTTCACTGACAGTAGGAATAACATCATATGTGAGAGCTTTGATGTCATCCTCTGCTGGCATGTCTCTGAAAACTACCCATGTTATAGGAGTTCTAAGGTTCTAGAGGGCATCTTCTATAAGGATCCTAATTAACCCATGGTGAGCTAACTATTGGGAATTTCCCTCCTTCACTTTGATGCTTGAGCCTATGGGTGATTGAAGCAGAAAGTATGGTATGATGAGCCTTTTGTGAGGGGGTGTTTTTGCTCCAAATCTCAATTCTTCAAGGATCCTAAAATGATAGCCATAGATGACACCATACCTACCCTCACATGAAATGTATTTCATCAGTTGGTAGTTTACCTCATTCCATGGATATGGCAGATTTTCCCCCCTTACTCCATTTTTTTCCTTAGTGGGTTCCTCACCTTCTAAAAATAGTTTCCTTTTGGAAACCTGGCTATCTACTTTGTCTTCCTTCCTCCATGGTATTCCTAGGGGTAGTGTGGTGACTTTGCTTATGAGTGTAGGGGTGAGTTTTATATATAGAGGCCCAATATTACAACAGTGGCATAGATTTTGGTGAGTGAAGTGAGGGAGAGAGAAAAATTCTTGAGCCACCTCACCATCATACCCTCTGAATTTTTTGAAAAACCCCATCCAATTATGTCTTGTGAAGATTTCAAGCACTTGGGGTTGTTGTTGGATTCTTACAGTGTTGATGGGTTCGCTCCTATTGAACCCTCCTGTCATCTTGTTGGCGAAGTTTGAGGAGATGAGAGGGTTGACACAATTTCAAATGCAGAACCAAAACAAAGGTGACTGTGTATGTAATATCCTTACACAGTTGCTAAAGTCACTCAAACTTAGAGGATTTATGGTTCAATTACTTGTAAAGAGGGATGTAATTACAGAGCCTACCTATTTAGATTGTTTGTAGTGGACAACTCCCATGTTATCCCTTCTGAACTCTTCTCTACCAATCCTATAGACAGTCTCTGTGTATCCTGTAGGAATTCCTATGCATGATCCTGTAGGAATTCTTGTGCAATCCTGTAGGAATTCCTGTGCAGTAAGATGATGGATTTTTGCTTCCAGTGGGTTGCTTGGGTATGAGAGCGACTTGAGAGAGTGAGTTTTGAGGAAGTGAAATGCATGAATGCATGGGAATGATGTTTTATTTCCTCTTATGGTGATTTAGGGTGAAGTGGTGTGTTGGAAGCAAAGCTACATTTCCCTTTTTGGACCATTGGTCCCCACTACCATCTCATCATTCCCCACTCCTCGTAATCAGCTCCCACCTTATGCATCCATAGTTCTAACCACTTTTGTCATACTTCTCTGTCTTTGAACTGGCTGCAACCACATGTAAGAGGACACCTTGTTGTGTATGTGTTGACTAAACAAAGGTGCCCAAGTTAACTCACCACCTTTTCACTTATAAACCAACTATCTTGTAACCCTTACATTTTTTTGACTACATGATGCATATGAGAGAGCGAGTGGTATACTTACCTATGGTTCAAATGCTATGCTGCAGTTGTCGAAGACCAGAGATGCTAATGTGTGTATTTGTTGCATGCTATTCTTCTTCCCCCTCTTGTTGTCTGCTAATGGCTTCTTTGTTTATGTAGGTACCTATGGTTGAAGATATGATGTTGCCGCTTTGGAGCTTGATGGTAGGGTTACCCCCGCTTACACCCACAGTATGCATATAAATGCATCCACTCATTAGTCCCACGTATTTAACTCTCAAAGGAGTCAAATCATCAACCACAAATGGTTAAGGCCCTCTTTTATCAGTCCCTTTATATTGGAACTCAATCACCTCGCTTAATCCTCCTATCAGGACTATTTACGTCCTCATAACCTTCATTATCCCTTTTATTAAAGCCTTCCTCAATCTCTCTTATCGGGATTGTTAAAACCCTTCGTAACCTTTATATAACCCTTTAAGCCCACACACACACACACACAAACACACACATATATATAGATAGATAACCTTTGCCTTTACTAACCTCGGTTAATATATAATTGTATAAAAGCTTCTAGCGGCGCTCTTTTCCTTTACAAACCATTTACAAAGGAAAAACCCTACAAACGTACCTTTTTCCTTTGTATGGCCTCTACACATTTTCCGATATTAACTTTATTGCAATTAGGGTATCATTTCTCCTCGGCACACATCATACTCCTTCTGCTTCCCCGATATGCATTTATATCATTTTCTAGAATACACCGGAAAACAAAAGAAAACCTGCTTCGAACCCTTGAGCTGGACTTCAAAATTTATAAGCCCATGTTCACAAATATAGTTGGGTCCGCTTCTTCTAAGCCTTGTATTGCGCTACTCCGATCTCCGCCTTCTCTGATCGCTGATACCTTTTACCTCCGATCGCTGACACCTCCAATCTCCACTTATTGGCTGTCGACACATTTCTTCATCGCAATATCGCAAGTCATAGGTTCTCAAGGCTCGATGCTAAAACACTTAAAAGCTCCAATGTGATTAGGCTCTCAGACCTAATAGGATTATAAATCCACCTTTGTAAAATTTTGGATCTGGTTATGTCGCAATATCGTAGTTTGGTAGTTCAATAGGTCTAGTTCATCTCCACTAAAACGATGCGATGCAATAGAGTTTCATTGATAGGAATTAACCCTAGCCATTGATCTTAAAGATCCAATGGCTGTTGTGCAACCATACTTCACTTCTCCTTTCAACTTGTTTACTTATATTTTACGCTATTTTTAGTGGTTGCGATGGTTCTCGGGTTTCTTCAAAAGGTTCAGGACCTTTGCTATTTAGTTGCACACTATCTCTTCTGAGCTTAAACTATACACTCTCCTTTGATCTCTGTTTTTAGAGCTCTACCTTGGCTTCTAATGGATTCAATGATCCATCGTGATCCTATGTATCATTTTCTCCCTCTGCATGTTTTGCAGAACTTTGCCTGCAACCCCCTGTTATAGAACCTATGAATTCACATATAAATCAACACTCGAAACACGCATTCCAACTCAGAATTGAGTTGATTATATTAATAAATATAAACAATGATAATAGAATGAGATCTATGTGTCTCACATAGGCCTGATCTTCAACTATTAGTAGCCTCTACCTCTACTCTGCTCGTAGGTTTACATTTATACCTAAAATCTGTTTAACTAATTCTGTTTCCATTCCTAAATCTATTGAACTGACTCCTAAATCCTCTCTATCCTCTATGTCCACTTCTAATCTCCATTTAATTCCCAAGGGATCTTCTTACTTCCTCGAATCATGGAACTGTTTTAAGAGTCCTAATTGACTTTTAACTCTTTTGTCATTAATAATCACTCATGTTCTCATTTATTCAAGATCATTTACAAAAATCTCACATTATCTAATTAAATCACTTAAAAGCCTAAATATTACATTAACTTGAGACTTAGGAAACTAACTTCCTAAAAATACATGACCCCTTATGTCTACTTAATTACAATGATTTTCTCTTTGGTTGAATGCTCCTGCATTAGGCTCCCAAAGTAGAAATTATTCATGATCTCCTGATATTTATTTTCCTGGATCCCATACAATGTTTTGTAATTGCCCAAATGTCTTGTTCCTTTGCTATTGCTATACTTCTGCTATCTTCTGCTCCATCTTCTTCTCCTTGTCAATCAGGTTCATACTCTGATTGATCATCCTTCCTGCTATTACCAATTTGCTCCATATGGACTGCTTCATCATTAATTGCCATCACTCTTCAATCTTCATCTCTAATATATCTTTGGGCTGGTCCATATTGTGCCATTCACTGTTACCTCTTTCTCTCTGCTTTAGGTTGTTACTATTGTCTACTAACTCTTCAAATTGCTATTTATTTTCTTCTATCTTTGCTCTTTCTATCATTGTAGACATTTCTCTTGCTCTAGATATCATTGTAGACATTTCCTCCACCCAAACTTCTTGAATATCCTTAAGGATATCTCCCTTTGTAACATATAATTTTTGCATTGAATTATGACTTTCCAGCATTCTCTCCAGCAATTGAACATTTCGGTTCCATGGATTAAATACTTCCAAAGAATCTTCTACTTTCATTTTTATTTATCTGCTCACTTGTGCCAAATTTCCTCCAGCATCTGCAACTAACCCTGCACTCACAAAAAAATTGTTAAAATAAAAAATATAAGGCTTCTATGCTTTATTTTCCTTTGGCAACAATTCAGTTTTTTGCTCTGTTTCTTTCACCTCTGTCAACACATCAGTATGATGTTTTGAATTCTCAATTGAATTCATGAGACTATCAGCTAGTCTCTTCTCCATACCATCTTCTTCAATTATATCTCTCTGCTTTTGTTCACAGTAGTGGACTTCTTCTTCCTTAGCTTGTTGCTGGTTAACTCTTCTTTGAAATTGTTTGGTTCTTATTGCCTCCCTTTCATTCTTACCCTCTTGTTCTTTAAGAATCTCCATATCATCTTTAAACAATCTCTATCCTTCCCCAATGACATTCATTGGATCATTTATTTGGGACAACATTTCTTCAGTCTTCATTGACATAAGACTACCATCTTCCTCCTCTATGACAACTAGACTATCATTCTGCTGCCTACTCCTAGGTGATTCTTTTGTCTCCTTCTAATTCTGAGATCTTATCATCTCAGTCTTGATCTAAACAAATTTCAGATTCCACTCCTTCTCTCTGAAAAACTCTAAATTTTGTTCATTCTCCTGTGATGTACCTACAATCATCCACAAATTATTAATTTTAAAATCATAAGACCTGGCGGTCTTACTCAACTCTTCAATCATCAAATTTCCTTGCTGCTCGGAATCTTCTACGTGATTCAGCTCCTCAGGCTCAACTTCATCTCCTTCCTTCATAAGGAATGGTTCTTGTCTTGTAAGAGCTCCAATTATTAATTTGTTAATGAGTTCTTTCTATTGTAACAACTCAATATATTCCTCATTTGAGAGGTCTTCTTCATCATACTCTGCTGCTCTAGAGTACCTTTTATCCCCTAAAATACATTGCTCCTCATACTTTAGTTTAAGAGCTCTATTCAGCTTCACTTCAGAGTATTCATCTTCTGTAAGATACTCCTCCATGCTTTTGACAGCTTCACAAGTCTCTATACGGGTTAAAACAATAACCAAGGATGTGGTATCAGAAATTTGATACATTTATATGGGGACTTGGTTTCACCAGAAGCAAAGCAAATCACTATGTGTATTTTAAATTAATTGGTGACCGTGTTATTTATATGGTCTTGTATGTGGATGATATGTTGCTGGTTGGAAATGGCAAAGAAATTATCCATGATTTGAAGACTCAATTGTCCTCCAAATTTGACATGAAAGATATTGGTGTTGCAAACTATATTTTGGGCATGGAAATTAAAAGAGATTGGGCAAAGAGGAAGCTCCGGTTAAACCAGAGGAAGTATGTCAAGATAATACTGCAAAGGTTTAATATGCAAGATAGTAAACTGGTGAAGGTTCCTATTCCTGTAGGTGTGAGGTTATTTGCTGAACAATGTCCCAAGACACAAGAAGAGGAAGAGGATATGTCCCGTGTTCCATATGCAAGTGCATTCCGTAGCCTGATGTATGCAATGGTCTGTACTAGACCAGACATTGCACATGTAGTGGTAGTATTGAGCAGGTTTATGTCAAAACTAGGGAAGGAGCATTGGACAACAGTGAAGTGGGTTTTCAGGTATTTGCGTGGCACTAGTGATTATGGTTTGTGCTACCAAGGAAGACTAGGATTGGAAAGAGTGTCAGATATTCATGGCTTTGTTGATGCAGACTGGGTTGGATATCTAGATCAGAGAAGATCTACAAGTGGGTATGTGTTTAACCTATTTGGAGGTGCAGTCAGTTGGATGAGTAAGAAACGATCTGTAGTGGCACTATCAACTACAGAGGCATAATACATGGTAGCCACTCATGCAAGCAAGGAGCAGTTTGGTTACAGAGATTGTGTTCAAGTATGCGGTTAGTACAGGGAGCTATAAGGATATACTGTGACAGCCTAAGGGTTGTTTTCTTGGCAAAGAACCCTGCATATCATTCAAAGACAAAGCACATTGATGTTCAGTATCACTTTGTGAGGGATATGATAGAATACAAAAAGGTGTTACTGGTAAAGGTGGAAACCTTGAAGAATACTGCAGATGCATTGACAAAATCTATGAGCTCTGAGAAGTTCTCTTGGTGTAGAGAAGCAATGGGTGTTTTAGGGCTGGAAAAATGACTAAGATCTCTTGTGGCCCCCTATGGAAAGAAAACAACAAGTGGGAGAATGTTGGGTTGTGTTATATTCTTTCCATGACTAATCCACATAGTTAACCGGGGGTGGAGCACACCCTTCGTTGCACTGATTGTGTAGCAGGGTGGGGAGGGGGTCACAGGGGGTTTGAGGTGTACCCATAACCCCACTTTATGGGGTTCGGGGCAGCGCCCCAGAAAATTTTGGTTTTGGACCCTATGTTAGGTTGGGCGGACCCACCTATGGTTTTGTGCATGATTTTTGCAGATGTTTTTTGGACGTGATGGTTTTCGGTCCATGGCATTGGATGCTTCAACATGTATAAATATGTATTGTAACATTGAAAGGAAAATAATGAAAAATCAAGCTGGTAGTCCCTGTTTTGGGATCCAGGGGAAAATCTCTCTGTATATGTGTTTTATGTGTTATGCTCTCGCCATTGTTTATTTTCTGCATTTTAGAATTTGTATGCAGCTAATTTCTTTACGGGGTTAAAACCTACAAAATCAACACTGAAAATAGGCATTCCAACTCATAATTGAGTTTATTATATTAATAAATATAAACAATGATTATAGAATGAGATCTCTATGTCTCGCACAGGCCTGATCTTCAACTACCGGTGGCCTGTACCTCTACTCTGCCTGTAGGCTTACATTTATACCAAAAAGATTTGTTTAACTAATTTTGGTTCCATTCCTAAATCTATTGAACTAACTCCTAAATCCTCTCTTCCCTCTATGTCCACTTCTAATCTCCATTTAATTCCTAAGAGCTCTCCTTAGTTCCTCAAATCATGGAATTGTTTTAAGAGTCCTAATTGACTTTTAACTCTTTTGTCATCAATAACCACTCATGTTCTCATTTATTTTAGATAATTTACAAACATCTCACATTATCTAATTAAATCACTTAAAAGCCTAAATATTACATTAAATTGATACTTAGGAAACTAACTTCCTAAAATACATGATCCCTTATGTATACTTAATTACAATGATTTTCTCTTGGGTTGAATGCTCCTACATCAGAGCTCCTGGATCATCATGCTCAAGGCTTGTTGCTGGTATGATTGTGTTGTGGCCAACAACAACCCCCCTTGTTCATTTAAGTGTTGTCCAAAATACTAAATGAATGGGGATCCTTAGTTAAATTTTTAAGAAAAAAGCAAGTTTTTCCTTTCTTCAAAATAAGGTTACCATCGTAAGCTTAGAAAGGTCTTTCGAATATTTTTTTAACCTAAGTCTACGATAAGGTAAAAGTCTTTAAAACTGCGTTCAAAAAAGGTAGGAAATGCATTCATTCCCCTATAATATCAGTATGCGCAAGACCCCCGTGTTAAGCTTAACATCGCATCGCAATGAAGTAACACTCATAAGGAAAAAGTTCAAGATCTACCGATCTGCGATAACACCAATCGCAAGATCGCATATCACAGAAATAAACTGGCAATATTTGGCAAACATTAAACTTTTGTGACCTACGATGTTGCGACCTGCGATGTTGCGATAGTGCAATCTGCAATGGCGTAATCTGCGATCTTGCGATTTGCGATGGCACAATCTTCGATGTTATGTAAGAAAATCATGAATCACTTAATCACAAATCCTTCAGGCACACCATTCAAAGAAAAGCCACTTACCATAATCTGACTCAAGATCATGCGCTTTTAATGATAGTAAATGAATTAGTTGTCAGTTATTAAACGAAATAAAGACGCGTGCTTTTGTAAAGAATTACTTCATGTAAAGTGGCATATTTGATATATCTGTTGCATTTAAAACTCTCCCATCACCTTTCTTAATCAGTCATTTCCACTTCACTCGTAATCTACAGGAACGAAGAGCTAAGACGATTCAAAGCCAAACGCAGGAGAAAATGGAAAAGAAACATAAATCTCAAGGCTTCGAGGCGAAGGAAAAGACGAAGGAGATGGCGCCTTTTTATACGGACACTGCCTGCAACAGAGACGCAGGAATTTCAACGTGGGAAAGCATGTATAGGCTGCTGGAGGAGCTAGCATGTTCATTTCTTCACCGAATAGCAGCTAGACCCAAAATTTTACCATATACAGATATGATCAAGTGGATACTTGAAAATTCAGAGTTGAACAACAGACAATTCAAAGTTCAAGGACATGGGCTCATAGGTTCATTCGCCGCACAAGACTTAAAGCTTATGTATCATCTTCCTAAACTAGAGACGACTTACAATGCACAATTTGTCAAGAAATTTGCAGCAGAGAGCCCAAACCTAGCAGAGCGCTCTTCCGAGGTGTCCTTGGAGAAGATAGCATGTTCATTTCTTCATCGAATAGCAGCTAGACCGAAAATTTTACCATATACAGATATGATCAAGTGGATACTTGACAATGCAAAGTTGAACAACAGACAATTCAAAGTTCAAGGACATGGGCTCATAGGTTCATTCGCCGCGCAAGACTTAAAGCTTATGTATCATCTTCCTAAACCGCAGACGACTTACAATGGACAATTTTTCAAGAAATTTGCAGCAGAGAACCCAAACCTAGCAGAGACCACTAAAGATTGGTCCAGAAAAGAGGAGCCACTCAAAAGGGACAAAAATGGTATGTACAACACTGGCTCCCTCACCTCTCCGTATTGTTTTGCTGCAGCCATGCTTTGTAGACTATTTGGGATGCTGGATATCAATAAATTTTCATCTGAATGGCTACCAGTAATAGACGCTGCCACAAACGCCGATATTATGGATTGGGCCAAGATATTTTTTGATAATCTATACACGACTGTTATGAATTACCGGTCTAAAAGATCCTTGTCTCAAAGAGTCTATCCTCCTTTTTATCTGTCTGCGTATATTATGGATTCTATTTGTTATGTGTCTAAATTACCCACTATGGGTTGGAAATGGACTACCCAGAACCCATTACTTCTCCATGTTTATCATAAGAGGTTATGGGATTCCCAGTTCATCTCGCACTTCTATCAGATTTGTCGCGGCCTTATCTTAGCCCTGTATAGAATGATGTTTGATGAAGATGAAGGGAAAGGAGCAAGTGCACCCAGAATAAACGAGAGTCATAAAGAATCGCTCTTTAATAAATGGGACGATCAAATCAGGCAGGCGGAACAAGTAGCGGAGACAGCGGCCACGCAGGCAAACATTCTTATCGACTGTGTAAATGAGAATTTACACAGGGCCAACTAATCGAGAACCACCCCGGGGTACCTACCAAATAAATCACGACTGGAAGCAGAATGGAAGCAGAAGGCGCAGGAAAAGGGAAAAGCGATCCAAGCATTGAACAGGTTAAATTGGGAGTGTTACTAGGTATACTTGGTCAAGCCACACAGTCAATGGATGACTGTGAAATGCATGATAAACTCAGCCGAAAAAGTAGTGCCAGCTCTCATAGATTCTATTTTCGCAGCCTAGCTCAGCGCAAAGTCGGCCAACCGACTCTTCTCAAGTCCATGATGAATACTTGCAGCTTTAAGGACCAAGTTCAGAAGTAGCCTTATTTTTAGAAGTTTGTTTTTTCTGTTTATTAGATTAGAAAAAGGACGGTCATTTGAAAATCGTATCCTTAATTTTCTAAAGACACTATTATTAGAATTAGGAAGTAGTATTTTAACCCTTCTCATGCATTTAGAGAAGGGTCCAGAGATTTGTCAAAAACTTGTCCTCAGAACATGCACTTCTGCACCCTCGGAGGAGGTTTTGATGAATGGATGGATCGAGATTTATTAATATTTGCATTTGATGTCTGCTACTGATGTTGCACTTTTGTACTCTTAGAAGATGTTAGAACAAGTAGAGATAAATCGTTTTTGCTTGAAGTTTGTGAGTAGGATTAGTCATAAATGGTACTTTTATCTATTGCCCATTTCTGCTTATATTCTTTAAGTGATATACAGTTTTCAGTTGCTTATATTTTATTGCATGAATGTATGAGTTACCATTTGGCACTTCTATATGGTGGAGTCATTTATTTATGTCTAATATATGAATAACTTTTTATGCGATATGCTGTTCACAATCGTTTTGCCTAACTTCTTATGCAAAGTGGTTTATCTTAATTGGTTTCTATTATTATGATAGTTGAATGATCTTTATTACCAGTTATTATTTGAAATCTGTTTAGATCGCATAATAGAAGATATACATCCCGGGTTAGCGTAGATTAGATGTGTTGTTTCTCATTAGATTACAATAACATAGAGTTAGTTTAAGAATCTGAATTAAATTAGCTTTAAAATACTCTTAGATTAGCATTATCCAACTCTACACACACACACACACCCTCAGATTGGGAAACTGGTCCCATTATCCCTAGTCAGACCCACTATACCAAACGGATAAGGAGCTACCAACCAAGGTCCGGACCGGGTGGGTATCCCCCTTGTTGTCGACCCGATTTTTGGGGCTTCAACATATTTGGCGCTAGAAGGAGGGCCTGAACATAGTGTTTGTTGGAATGATTTTTAATTGTAACATTTGAATCTGGATGGCTACTCACAAACTTCCCATTTGGAGTTGCATCCATGTTCCTACATCTTCCAACACTCCACCTGAAGTGGTAAGACTCTTGTCTCAGGTAAAATTCAATGGTAAGAATAATTCTTCTGCTTTTAATCATGCTCTTCAATTTATTCAAAGAGTTTCAAGTTATGATGTTCAAAGAATTGATGAAGACGTTTTATGCAGAATTTTTACTCTTACATTCACGACGGAAGCTAGAAAATGGTGCAGAACCCTCCCAGTTGCATCAATTCACAGCTGGGACCAATTCGTCAAGACTTTCATTTTTGAATTTGATTGTTATGACTATGACCAGGTATATGATGAAATTGATTATCTACGGAAACAAGATGAATCTGTTAGGGATTTTAATATGCGATTTCATCTTAATTGTCTAAAGTATGATCTTGAAAGTGAACTCATAGATGAAGAATCTTTAGATTATGCTGAACATTCCTTGCTGCCTATGTCTGATCAAGCAGAAATTAGTTCAAGTTTTGTCTCATTTCTTTCTAATATGAACGAGAATTCCGATTTGAATATACAAATCGCTCATAATGAAGAAAGTCCCCAAATCCTAGGAGTCATCCATGCTCTAATACAGGAAGATAAAAGCGAGATTGCGGGAGGAAAGCCTGCCTTGGAACCAGGAGATGACTTTGATACAAGGTCAGATAATATCGTTGCAAGTCAACAAATGCAGATGCCAAGGTTAGAACAACAAACTATTTATCTTTCAAAAAGTATCAGTACACAAAAGTATGATCTAAAACCCGATGTCTATGATGAATCTAATAAACGAAGATTTTTCCATGATGATATTTTCAAATGCATTGTTTCAGAATCACATTTTTCTCTTTATCCTGATGTTTTTAGTGATGATAACTTTTCCCCTCTCAACATTAAAGATATCTCAAAAAACACAGAGGATTATTCAAATGAGTCATCATTAGGCTTTCAAGAAAAAAAGACAGCTATAGAACATCCTTTGATTATTTTCAAACAAGAACCACTTGACCTTTCTTGTCTGAAAATATATGACGAAAAAGAGGAATCTAGGGAAACCTGTAAAATCATTTATGGTGGTTATTTTGACAACGATGATGTTATTGATTTATCTCAAGTAACCCATCAAAACTCAAATAATGAGAGATATTCTAATTCAAAAATCATGTCATTCAATCCTCATTTCAAAGCAAAAGATCATTTGCCTGATTTTACTATCCAAGACAATATCCCGATCTATGATTCATATCATGAAGAACCCCCCATGCCTGTTAACAATCATAACTTGTCTTCTGATTCACAAGGCGGAATTCGAAATTGCTCAGATCCCATAACTCTAGCTAGTTCTTGTGAGCAACAAAATATTCCAAGCCAATCCCAGTTGTGTTGTAACTTTATTTGTACATATAATCATTTCTTTCTTTCTCACTTGCACTCATTTTGTACAAAATCGGATTGTGTTTTAAATTTTCAGACTTTTGATAGATTACTCTGGTATGTCGAGCACCTTATCAAGGAACATTCAAAAGACGAGCTACCATTTTGGAAAGCTAAATTGTGTCAAGGAAGTTCAGAACTTCCTCTATTACAAGATCATCAATCCATAACAGAAATTCATCCTCATTTTTATGATCCAATAGATATCCAGTTGGAAAGAAGTTTTCATGAGAAAGAAATTTCGGACAGAATTCCAACTGAAGTTATACATTCTTATTCCACACCCAACATTAACAATCCAAGAAAAGTTCTGTTCTTAACACTAATGTTAGAAAGTTACATACGTGTAGGAATAAAAATGAGAAGATGGCTCCACTGAAAATATCATTTCACCTAGTCAAATTTTTGTATATAGTTAGGATAGGAGTAGGAGTAATTTAGTTAGGTTATTAGGTTTACTTTTAATAGTTGGTAGGCAAAATAAGAGAAGAGATTATCCCTATTCTCTACACAACCCTAGGGAATGTCTACCTATCATTTCGTTAAATATTTTTCTCCATAATAAAATTTGCTATGGTTAACAACATTTGACGTTTACTAAAGACACCTTTTCTCTATCAAGATTTTGAACTTCTGCTTCTATAAATAGCAAATCTTTTTGGAGACTTGATCTTTATTATCAATAGAACTTTGACCCAGATATGATACTAGTTTCAGCGCCAAAAAAAAAATTTGAAGAAAGCAATCTTAGTGAAGGAATTGTTTTACGTCAGTACAATGAAAGGCATCAATAACAAAATAAGGGTTCCCTGTGGAAACAACCATTTCCAAAAAAGCTCTATTATTGTCGTCCAGAGTTTTCTTAAGGAAAAAAAATTGACTTCCTCCCTGCTTAAGGAAATCGCAGCTTTCAGGGGAACAATCCGAGAAAACACTATATCTCAAAGAATAAGAGGTCTCATCACGAGCCAACTTATCATGATCACAGATATTATAACTTGCTGACTTTGCCAATACTGTCCACCAAAACAGGGCAACGACTCAAGATTGTTGCAATCAAAAGACAAGGGGTATCATCACGAGCCAGCTTGTTTAGCAAAAGTGTAAATCAAGTGAATGACTGTGTCATAATTTGGCCACCAAACCAAGACATTGTTCTTTAGAGAATAAAAAAGAAAAAAGGTGTCAAAATGGGTTTTTCTCTGAAAGGTTGTAAACACCTTAAGCAGGATAAAGGATCATTACTGGGTAATAGGTAACCCTGTCGAGGCTATGGACGCCCGCTGGCAGCAGAGGCTCTACCTGTGACAAAGAAGCATATTTGAAAGGCTGCTACATAGGGAAGACTTTATTTTAATTTTTATTTCAAGACCAAGTAATGGCTGATGTAAATGCAAGGACAAGCTAAGGATACAAGTAATTAAAATAGAAAGGGGTTGAAACAAAATATCATTGACAGTTTGAAGTATAATATGTTTTATCTTTCTATAATAAAGTTTAAGTTTTCTGAGAAAATTTTTCTTTTCGGAAGTTTGAAAAACGTCAATAGAAGATCAAAGATAATTGTTTCTCCCAAGTGAATCGCCAATTGTTGTGGCCAGCAACAACCCCCCTTGTTCATTTAAGTGTTGTCCAAAATACTAAATGAATGGGGACCCTTA